>JAEIFM010000181.1:25802500-26082500 GCA_018901885.1 Zaprionus kolodkinae
AAGAGAAAGGAATGGGGGGAGTTAAGAAGGTAGGGAGAGCTAGAGTTCTGAGGCAGAAAGCTCTATATATCTACATCTAAAACATAAGAGCTTGCCTTATAAAGTCATCGTACCTAACTGTCAGTTCTAAGCAGCATTATAAGGTATTCCATAAAAAAGCAAGCTCTTTTATATTTTAAAAAATCTCTTTAAATGTAGTTTAAATATTTATACATGTTTTTTTTTTAATTTCAAGCTTTACTTTAAGTTCGATACCCACTCCATATTTTATTGTTATCGATATCGATTAGCTACCCACATCTAGCTGAGATGTACATCCCGATTAGCCAGCGGAATGTAGAGCATATGCGATAGTCGACGAGTCAGACTTCTCTTACTTGTTGTTTATGTGCACTTTTGGCGCTCCTCTCCCTATATACAACATACATATATATTATGGCACAGCAAGGCCGATACAAAAGAGGGCAGCCAGGAGGGGGAATGGGGAAAGCGGGCACAGACTGCAATTTGTATGACATTCACAATGACATTCTTCGAAGGAATGAGCGCAGAGACGAGGGCAGGCAAAAAGGGAGCAAAGTCGAAGGTATTTATAAAGAATGGCAGGGCAGGGCAGGGCAGGGTAGGACAGGGCGGAGGATGGAGGCAGGAGCAGCCAAGTCCAGTTGTGCAGTGCAGTCCAGCTCTGGGCAAAGCCGAAGACGATAGAAGAGATAGCGAAAGCGATAGTCAAGCAAAGCCTTGGCAAGCAGGTCACATGGTCGGTCGCATGGCACATGGTGAACTGCTTGCAGCGGTCTCTAATAGTCGTTGGCTTGCAATTTAGATGAATTTCTGTTTGGCTTTCGGGCAGGCAGAGAGCAGGGAGGGGGTAGGAGGGGTAGCAGGGAGTAGGAGATGCCAGGAGGTGGCTAGAGAGGGGCTACCATATCAGGGAACTCTTAGGTACTGCTTGCATTGTGCTGACGTCTTCTCTATATTAAATGGATGTTTTTATGTACAAGAGCGTGTCTCTCTCTCTCTCTTTCTCGCTCTCTCTCTGTAAGTAAAATAAATCTAGCATGTGTGTGTGGGTGTGCCCTTAAAACAACAGCAAAGCAGCAGAGAAGCTGGAGAGGAGCAGGGCAAAAACAGAGGCAACTGCAGCGCGTTCACTTTCAACGCTGCAGCGAATCCGAGATGAGGAGACGAGACGAAACGAGACGAGACGTTACCATAAACTATTTGCTAGCCAGGCGCTGCTTAAGGCAATTCGAGCTTTTGTTAACGCAGACGTTAGCACAAGTCCAAGCAATCCCTTGGTCCCTCCCAGCCCGCCGCTCCGTCTCGTCCAACTGACAAAAGCACCGCAGGGCAAGCAAGTGATGTCATTGTTAAGGCCAGCAACAACAGCAGGAGGAGCGACTGAGCCAACTGGTCACCGACTACAGCACCTACTGCACTTGCCTGGCTGCACACCAGGCTACACACCCGCCGTCCAGGGAGACTGCATTAGAGCGAGTCCAGCGGCAGCTAAAGCGGATCTTTGTGCAATGTTTGCGCAAGCGGTAAGCGGGGCAGCAGGAATGTGAACTAGGAATTGCGGACGATGATGGGATGGGATGGATTGGGATGAGTTGGAATGGAAGAAGGGGATTGCGTTATGCAAGTGGAATGATGATGGGAGATGTTGGTAATGACATGGCAAAGGGGACATTTGCCTGGCTTACTCTGACTCTCTCTCTCTTTTCTTCCTCTGCCTCTTCTGGCATTTGCTGTGCTGCTCTTTGGTTCTTGCTGCTCTCTCTCGCACGATTTGTTTTGTGCTGCCATCGTCATCGTCGTCGCCGTCGCCATCGCTTTGTGCGCTCAATTGAGTGCAAGTGCAATATTTTGATTTGCAATTGTTTGGCGAGTTGCTTCCTGGCCGACAGCAGCAGCAGCAGCAGCGTCCTGGCCAGCTCCAGCTCCTGCTCCGGCTCCATCTGCCTCTGCCATCTCTGGCTGCTGCGGCTGCTGCTTTGTTGTGCAGTTTTAATTGCCGACAGCGCTGCTCTACTCCTGCCCTGCTCTGCCCTGCCCTGCTCTGCTCTTGTCGTTCTTTATGGCTGCGGGCTGACCCAGCGAGTGAATGAATGACCCAGTGAATAGTTGAATGAATAAACGAATGAGCTGTAGTTGTTTTAGTTGTCCTGGAGTGCAGACAGCGCCGCAGAATGACACGAATATCGTAGGCAATTGTTGTAGGTACAAGCATAGCTGGCAGTTATTGATAGAAACGCGTTATCATTAACAGTCATGATGAATATCAGGCAAAAACAACTTTTAGATGCAATAGTATCTTGTGGATACAAAAGTATCTTATAGATAGATAGTGTCTTATATGTAAATCAAAAATTATTTATATATAATATACATATATATAAAAGTATCTCAAATATACAAAAGTATCTCACAGATAAAAATGTTCCTCAAAGATACAAAAGTATCTCAAAGACCAAAAAGTATCTTAAAGACACGCAAGTATTCTATATATACAACATTTTCTTAGAGATACATAAGATACATCTATAGGAGATACAAAAGTATTTCAAAGATAAAAAGCTATATGGCTTCAAAACAAAGATACAAAAGTATTTAAAAGACACGCAAGTATTTAATATATACAAAACTATCTTATAATTACAAAAGTATCCTATAGATACAAAAGTATCTCAAAGATAATAAACTATCATATAGATACAAGAGTATTTCATAGATACAAAAGTATCCGATGGCTTCAAAACACATACTTAACTCAAATAAGAAGTGCTCTACAACATCAAGTTGGGTATCTTATAGTCGTGTATGCAGAACTCTATCTCCTAATCTAAAACCACCCCAAAACCATAATCTCCTTTTCTCCAATATAATAACAATGCAAAATATGCAGATACTTTTAATATATTACGTGTGAATCATGGCCAGCAATTAGCATTCTAATCGATAATCGATTATTGTTTACACATATTTGTCGAAGCGTTAATTAATTAAAATACTTACCATAAATACTCGAATTGTTTTCAAATTATTTATTTATTTTTAGCGCACATTTTGAGTAAATATTTTTGCGCGAGGACGAGCACGAAACTTTGCCAAGGGCGTTCAAGCTGAGCGTGCCACACATACAGATGCATTATGTATCTGTGTGTGTGTGTGTATGTACTACATATGTAGCACATGTGGCATGTAGTTCGTGTAGAATAATCGCATAAGGTGAAATTCTATGAAAATTAAAACAGCCAAAGCGGACATAAATTAAGAGGCAGCTTCCTCAGGTCTCGTCTCCGTACGTGGCAGGTGCAGGGGCGGGAGAGGGGATACGGGAGGGTGGCTGGTCCAAAAAATGATTTGTTGCACACAAAGTTGCATGCCACGTAGCACGTTTTGTTCTATTTAGTTGCAACTACTTGCGCCAGCATCACTTGCTCGCCTAATGTTGTTGCATTTGCAGCGCACTTTCATATAATATCAGGCAACATATGTTGGCCATAACGTACGCCACAGGCGGCCATTGCATTGGCCGGGCCAAGAGCAGCAGCAGCAGCAACTGCTCTGGGCTTGGGTTCAAGTTCTTCGGCTGATAGCGATGCTGGCCTGGACTATTATTGCATAAAGTTTTACTTATTTTTTTTTTTATCAAGGCGAGTGCAAAAAGAAACAATGCGAGAAAGAGAGGGGCGGATGTGTGTGTAAGAGAGAGAGAGAGAGAGCAACGCGTCTGTTGCCAAACTTCTTAACCGAAAAGCAGTAAAAATTGCCGAGCGAAAGAGCAAAACTTGCGCCACTTGCGCAGCTTGTGGCATGTTACGCCGCCACTGACCACCGTTGCGAAGTTTTCTCGTTTTCCCCCCACACACACACACACAAACTCTCTCTCTCTCTCCTACTCTTCCCCCTTTTGCTTGCAGTTTTCCCGCATCCACACACAGATCGCACTTTAATTCATTTACTGCTCTGCTCGTCGAATAAATTCACATCTCTCTCTCTCTCTCCAAGTCCAAGCTCAGACATCAGACTTGCCCCATCCGCTTTAGCAGATTGCAAACATATCTGCATATATATATCTGAACTTGAGACAGACAGATGCAACTTTATGACTGCTTCAACTAACGGTACTTGTGCTCATAGCAGGCATTATAAACAGGGGTATTTGTGAAGAAGAGAGATGCTTGGAACTCGTAGGTGTCTGTGGGAAGTTTATGGAGTTAGTTAGACAAATTTAACTGTATAAATGTGTATGCTTTTCAAAGCGAAGAGCTTAAACGTTCGATCTATATTAAATTTAGTATACTACCTAATTTATGCCAATAAAGGCAGGATATATGCTTTGGAATATTGTAGCTGACTAACTTTAGCTAGTATACTAAGCTGTAGGCTTTTAAATATGGCAAAGGTGCATATCTTTCTTAAGTATAAGATTTATTTATGATACATATTATGTCTAAATTCTATAAAAAAGTATATATTTAGTTAAAATTCTATAGTTAAGATACATATTTTGCTCAGGTTCTTGGTATGTGAGCTTGGAAATCACTTAAGTATCTTAAAAAGTTGGAAGTATTTACTTGGGTTGGCTCTACTCCCTATACATTCTTCTTCAGCTGGCATTGCAGAAGGTTCTTCTTCTTTTCCTTCGTAATTCGATTAGTCGCACAATAGATAAATCCTGATCGATTTTATTTGTCTCAGTTTTTTTTTGGAGAGGGGCGAAATTAAAAAACGCCTGTCAATTTGCGACAACAAGCGTCGACAGTGAGTGCCAGTGAGTACATTGTGCATCTTGAGAGACTACAGTGGGGTCTACCAAGTACCCTATTCTACTCTCTCCCTAGCACTCCGCCTCTCCCCCCCCCCCTCCGGTACTCACAACAGTCGCTGTCATCACATGTTGCGCCCACGAATTTGTCCTGTCATCTATTTGCTTGCTCTGCTCTGCTGTTGCCATTGCTGCTGTTGCTGTTGCTGCTGTTGCTGCTGTCGCTGTTGTTGTCGTTGTCGCTGTTGTCGCTGTTGTTGTTGGCAATTGGCGGTGCCCTGCCTCCTGCTTTGAGCCAGGGAATTGTGCTTTTCTTATGTTTTTTACAACTTCTAATAACGCAAAAGTGCTGCTGATTTGGTTCATCACTTCAGCGTCATTTCCGCATTGCCATTGTCTGTCCGCATTCGCATCCGCATCCGCATTTGTGTCCTGCTCCTCCTACGACTTCTTAGCAATGCTCGACTCCTGCTGCGCAACTGCCTGTCGTGTCTGCCTGTCTGTCTGTCTGTCTGCCGTGTCTGTCCGTCTGCCTGTCTGTTCGTCTGCCGTTTGTCGTTCCTCGTCGTTTGTCGTTTGCATTTGCGTTTCATTTTATTAAATGAAATACCGTCAAATACGCCGCAGAACCGCCAAGAGAGAACGCGACCCAAACGAGCTGTATGTATGTAAATAGGCGAGGGTTGCCACCACAGTTGTCAGCTGTCAGTTGTCTGTGGGGGCTGTCAGTGCGGGAAAGTGCTATAAAGTGCGCAAGTTACCAGTAGAAGACACTATTGATGATAGGAATAGATAAAGTCTGCTTAAACTTGGCTACAACAATATTTCCTCTACTTCAACCAGCTTGATCTTTTGCTAATCCAGGGATCTATAATTATTGCATATTTCTGCAAAATTTCATTAGCTGGAAAGCTATCTAAGCGATACTATCGCTACTGTCGCATTGGGATATCGACGTGTTTACTCTCGCAATAAAAGCAGCGCAATAAAAAACAAATCTCACATAAAAATGCTCAACATAATTTAACCAAATAGCAATAACCAAAAGCAAAGGCAGCGGGAAAGGCAAGAAAAGCGAGAAAAGCGGGAAAAGCCAAAAGCAAAGCCAGCTGCAATGGCAACAATAGCAACGACAGCAGCAACAGCAACGACAGCAGCAGCAACAGCAACGGCAACAACAGCAACATTCGCAACGACAGCAACAGCGACTCTGACGACGACGATGAGACGAGCTCATAAAATATCTGAAGACGAGGCCAATAAACGCAAACTAAGTGCTTTGGCAACGCCACGCCCCAACGCCTCCCACTCGTGCAGGCAACGCCCACAAATGGCAGACGGTTAATAAATGCAAATGTGTCCAAGTATGGAACAATTATAGAAAGGAAATTTGCATTAAAAGTTGATGTACTCGCTGAAGACTCGCACTGGCTCCCTCTCTCTCGCTCTGTCTTTCAGTATGCTTCTCTCTCTCCCCCTCTTCACGCTCTCTTCTCTTCCACTCTTTCTTAACGCCTCTCAAGTGCGACATAGATGATTTTTTGTTAGTTTCTCTGCTTGTTTTTTAGGCTCTTCTCAGGCGGCGCCTGCGGTCGTTTGTGTTCGCACAGCTGTCTTATTGTTGCTGACACTGAGAGAGAGAGAGAGAGAGAGAGAGAGGGAGAGGGGGTAAGCGAGATTGTCCAACACTGGCAGGAAGTCATTAAGTTGTTTAGCGCCTTTAATGGCCTGCTTCATCACCCACAATGGCCCCGTCTCTGAATGCGATGGCTGTATGGCCTGAATGTGTTGGCCATTTGATGGCTGCACTTGGACCGGGCCAAGCCAGGCCAATGGTCCAATTAGCATCGAGCAATGAGAGTGGTGACACCCTGTGTACACCCTGTTTGTGCTAGCCTGGGGGGGATGAGATGTCTTTTGTATTGCTAGTTAGACATGTGACTTCTTGAAGCTATTGAGTTGTAGGTTTCTTAATGTTCAACTTGAACATTTGTAATGACAATATACTGTACACCCTGAGTATACCCTGTAGACATACTGCGGTCCACTGTTGGCAGCCTGTAGATACCCTGTGAACATCCCATGAATAGCCTGCAGATACCCTGTTCATTGGGTTTTGTGCTAACTCCTTTGCATTGCCAATTATCCATTTAACTTTCTCAAGTTATACATATTTTCTATATTTATTTCTGTGTTGAATCTGTCAATTATTCAAAGTTAGTCATGTTTTTCACTTGCACCAATTAATGTTATTAATTTTCCTTTGTCTGTAAATAATTAAAAAGTTTTTCTAAAAATTACAAAATCAAATTCGTGTGTCCATAAGTTTGTTCATTATTGCAAATTTGCGTTTTTGTCTTGTGACCTTCGAAAGTTGAGGATGCTTGGCTTTTGATCTTTCTGCTTGTGCTTCATCGATTGCTCGTTGACCTTTCTCTCTTTGTCTCTCTCTCTATCTCTCTCTCTCTCTCGGCTGCGACAGGCCAATTAACAGCTCATCACTGGCCTTTTTGACATTGTCAACTGAGCTGAGACACGCCTCGAGGGGCCTCGGAGTATTGTTTGCACTACACAAATAACTAACTTCAAATTACGATATAATGAATACGAATACGTATGAATACTTATATATGAATGTGAATATAAATATCAAGCAAATATTTGCTGATTTATTTTAGTTTGTGGGGAGAAAAGTTTTTATTGCTCAACCGCAGCCTCGACAACTCCCAACTCTCCTCTCTGGGCCGCGTTAAGTCAATCGCGCTAACCCCTTCGACCTCAGCGCAGCCACTTAACTTGCTTATCAATATTAAGCAGGGGCAGGCAAAAGGCAGAGTAGTACAGAAAGAGAGGGAGATAAAGAGAGAGAGAAAGAAAGGAAGGGGAAGAGCTGAGCGTCCCGGCTCAACTTCATCATTTTTTCCTTCGACTTTTCTTTTATTTTTATTGCCAGTATTGCTCGATATTTGTCAGTCAGTAAAACTTTCGAGCGTTATTTAGCCATAAGAAATCAAACTTTCTTAATTAACTTTCTTTAGCTGGCGAAGGGAGTCGAGTGGAGGGGGGTGGAGAGAGGTGCGGGAGGGGGATAAGGCAGCGGCAACGGCGACAGGCGGCAGATAGACAAAGTAAAGTGGGTTATGGCAGCAGCAGCAGCAGCAGCAGATACAATAAAAAAGTGAGATAGATGGATGCCTATGGTAGATATGAAAGATGTGCACACACACACACACACACACACACATGCGAATACATATGTAACAGTGTGTATATTAAATCAAAGGGTGGCTCTGCAATTTCCACAGCCACGCCCCTCTTCCACCCGCCTTTCTTGACTGTTTTTCTGCGCCAGCTTGTTGAGCAACAGTGAGAAAAAATGTCATAAGGAAATAATATCACGTGTGTTGCTCCGTTGCCGGGTAAAGGGATGTGAGGGGGGGACGGTGTGGTAGAGGCTCTTGCCAAAGTTGTCAAAGCGGCGGCATGGCTCGACTTGGCTCTCCTCTTTCGTTTTTTATTTATTTTTTTTCATCTTCTACCTCCAGCCTGTTGTTGTATCAAAAGTTTTATTGATTTTCAACTTTGAATGATAACTTTGCAAGAATTTCGCTTTTATGTGACTGTGTACAAAATTGTTAAATTGCTTGTTATTGACAAATACACGCGCAACTCCTGCAGCTGCCTGTGGTAGGGGGAGGGGTGGGGGGAGGTAGAGAGTGGGTGTGTGTGTGTGTGTACTCGTTACAGTTGCCGTGCTGTGCGCTCGTGCTGCGCTGCGCCCAAAGTTATCAATTCCAATTATATAACCAAAAATAATTTGAAAACTTTCCAGCACTTTTGCAAAAGACCAACACACGCACGCACGCACACACACACACACACAGAGAGAGAGAGGTAGGTTGGGGTCACACACACACACACACACGGAGACACACTTATGACTTTATAAGTTCATACTTGTTACCTGTGACTTGTCAAGTATTTGACTTTATCTCTGCACACTCGCTTCGCTGCTGCATTTAAGTTTTCACTCAACTTTCCCGTTGTGCAGTGGCGGAGAGGAAGAGGGTAGGCGGAGAGAGCGAGTGGGCAAGAGAGGGAGTGTGAGCGAGACGTGCGTAATGCATGTGCCAAGTGTCAATCAATAGTTTTCACGCTGTGATTCATTCTGTCTCTCTCTCTCTCTCTCTTTCGGTCACTCGTTTCGTAGCTGGCAGCTACAGACAGCTAACCAAAGATCGTTAGGCAGCTGCTTGCTATGCACGAGCACAAAATGGCCGATCAGTTGCTTAGGACGCCATTGCTGTAAGTGGCGTAGCTGGCTGCTACGACACTGCGAGTGAATCACTTTCATTGCAAATTGTGCGTAGCTGCAGCGTGCACTCTCACTCTTTTTCTGTTTTTCTCTCTCGCTCTACACGCTTGACAGTAACGCAGGAAAAACTTTAATGAAACTTTGTAGGTAACTAAAGCGGGCACACACACACACACATACACACACATGCAGGCTGGCAGGCAGGCAACGAAGCGGGCAAAGTTTGACTGCAACTTTTGTTGCGTGCAGCTGCCATTAAATAGCTATCTATCCATTAGGTTAAGCAGGTGTGTGCGTGTCTCTCTCTACCCCTCTCTCTCTCGCTCTCTCTCTCTTTTTCTCTCTGTGTGTGAGTGCGGCAGGTGTAGCCGGCGCGATGACATCACGTTTTTCTGCTTTACTTCAACTTAGCATTTTTTTTTCTGAGAAATGGCGCAGGCGAAGACGAAGGCAAATAAGCAAAGAAATTGAATTTGCACAGAGTTAAATATTAATAAACAGTAAAGGTAGATGCCAGGGAAGGGAGTTGGCCGGGGGGAGTGCTCTGTACAAGCAATTCAGAGTGAGGAAAAAGAGAGAGAGAGAGAAAAAAAAACAACTATGGCAAAGCGATCGAGTGGTGCGAAAACCACTCGACAGCTTGTTGACAATGAAAATAATGCGACTGAAGGTGATGGGCGGTGGCAGGCGATGAGTGGTGGCCAGAGGTGGTTGAAGGTGATTGGAGGCAGGTTTGGCAAGCCCAAATGGGGCGTGGCTGAGTGGGAGTAGCGTAGGTGAGGGCGGTACGCAGCAGCGGTTGCTGTGCGGTTTGTTTTTGCCCTGACGTTGATAAGCCGCAAAAGTGTCATAAAAAATGTGCAACTACGACAGGCACAGCAACAACATGAATGACGACAAAAACCTCTGTTGCTGTTGCTGTCGAAGTTGCAGTTGCCGTTGCAGTTGCCTCTGCTGCTGCTGTCGCTGCCACGCGCTGGCGTCAGCGTTTTGTTTTGGCCATGCTAAGCAAGTTTTTGGGGGGCACATGCAACACGGCTTGCTGCCACGCAGCGGGCGTGAAAGTTACGAGAATTTATAAAATTCACATTGACGCTGCAAATGTCATTTATCAACGTGTCACTGGCACACACACACACACACACACACACACACACATACACACACACACACACACAGAGCAATGCATAAAGCGACAAAGCGGGCATAAAGTAGTCAAGGCGCGAGGGCTGCTACAAGAGTTTAGGCAAGTGCGTAATGAGTAGGCAAATTGGGAAAGGAGAGAGAAAAAATTAATTTACTAGCTACAAAACGTAGGAATTCAAATTAAATAATATTTATATATTTGTGCAAAAAAGGCACAGCAAATGAACAATATTTTAGCATACAAAAATCATATATTTATATTTGTGCTATACAAAAAAGAAAAAGAAAGGAATTTGATTGCAATAATATTTATATATTTGCGCTTAAAAAAGTAGAGAAAATAAACCATAGCGTAGTAATTTACAAGCAAAAGAATTTCAATGAAATAATCCGAATGCATTTTTGTAAAAATCACTACGATTCTCCCTGCTGCTCGAACTGCCCTCGATTGGCGGCGTTTTGCGGGCAAGCTAAATGTCCGCCCACGTGAAACTTTTCGCACTTGGCACTAAATTTTCAGCTGCTTTTGTGTTATGACAATTATAATTGTGCTGCTGCATATGTGTGTGTGTATATGGTACATGTGTGCGTGTGTATGTGCGACACTGTGTGTGTGCTTTTCTTGGCAGGAAGTATTTACGTGTGGAAATTGTAACAAATGTTTTCGGCAGGCGTGGCTCTGGGTGTGTCTCAGTGTGTGTGTGTGT
Organism: Zaprionus kolodkinae; assembly: GCA_018901885.1. Lineage (NCBI taxonomy): Eukaryota > Metazoa > Arthropoda > Insecta > Diptera > Drosophilidae > Zaprionus > Zaprionus kolodkinae. The sequence goes on from JAEIFM010000181.1 coordinate 25,813,446, forward strand.
ATGCTTTATGTATATGCATATGTGTGTGAGTTATGCCTGTATGTGTGTATGTGAGGCGTGTGCCTGTATGTGTGTCATGTGTGTGTGTGTGTTTGGATAGCCTTGTTGCACTTTTCCACCAACGACAAAGTAACTGAAAACTGAAGGCAACCGCAGCGCCAACTAAAATAGTTAAATTAAATTATGTGTGTGTGTGTACCACGGTGTGTGTGTGAGTCTCAGTGTGTGTGTGTGTGTGTGTGTGTGAGGTTGTCTTAAATAGTCATAGACTGTTAGACAACAAACAATGCGCCGCAGTTGCCGTGCCTCAAGAGCTCGACAAAGTTTTTTGGCCCGATGCGAAGAGGGGGCGGGCCAGTGCGCTGGTGGGCGTGTGGCAAAGTTGCAGTCGAAATGAAATATGTTCTGTGGCACGACGAAAATCGCAAGAGTGAGAGGGGGAGGGCGGCAGAGGTAGAGCGAGACAGGATGTGAAACAAAAAGCCTTGGCAGGAAGTTTTGGCTACGGAAATTTATAAGATTTATGTTTAATTGTTGTTTTTGGCTTTTGCGGCAGCTGGCGCGCGTCGTCTCTCGCTCACTCTCTCTCTTCCTTTCTCTCTCTCTCTCTCTCTGCGCTGTGCGTGGGTTTGCAAACAAATTAATTAATGAAATTAAATGGCAGTTGGCAAATGACAAGCGCGTTTCAGTCCGCCCTGCTTGGCAGAGGAGAGAAAGGCAACCGCCTCTCGCTCACTCTCTGTCTGCTCTCTCGCTCATCGTGCTCTCTCTCTCTCTCTTCTTTGCTCACCTGCCCCCTCCCCCAGTTGCAGTCAGCGAACTGTGCAACCCCAACAACAGCAAGAAGAACGAAATCAAAATTGCGAGCGCAATCGTCAATCAAATGTTGATTAAAATAATTGCCATCAATTTGTTCAGCTGGCGGAATTATGCATAATTCTTCAGAGCACAAAACCCCAAATTGCAGCAGCAGTAACAGCAACAACAACAGCAACAACAACAACAACAACAACTGCTACAACAACAACACTTGCAATTACAAGCTGCACTTTGTGGCCAAACCACGCAGCAGCCGATAATGATAATCGCCTCCCCCCCGCAAAATATCATCATCGTCGTCGAGCAAACTGACTTTATTTGCGGCTCGCAATTATAAATGCATTAGTCAACTAGAACAGATATATACACACACATATGTATATGTGTGTGTGCGTGTGTATGCATAGATATATGCGTGTGTGTCTCAAGCAAATTGCCAAATTATACGCTTGAATGTTTAATGCGAATAATGCAATAAATACTTGGAATTATTGATATAAAATGCAATCGAACAATGCCAAGTAACTGGTACACTGAGAGAAATGCATATAGAGTAAGTACACTGCAATGTGGCAGCTTGACTGGCAGCAGGAGCAGCAGCAGCTTTGCGGTCGGCACTCGCATTGACGTCCGGTAATAGAGTTGGTCAAGAAGCGGAGAGCTGAGCTGAGCTGAGCAGAGTGTAGGCCACAAAAGCCATGCCAAACCGCACTTTTAATTAAAGTGAAAACTATGAAAATTTATAAAATAATTCTCCAAAAACCCAGGCATACCCCCACCTGAAAATAGATAGAGGGCAAGAAAAACAAAATCACATTTGCGGGAGAGGTAGGGAGAGAGAGAGAGAGCGTGGGGCAGATGTGTGGCATGTTTGCGCTTGTATTCCTATTTGTATTGCTGTTCCTAGTCTCTGGCTCTCTCGTTCTCGCTCTCTCTCTCTCTCTCTGTGTGTGTGTGTGTAGGTATTTGCATGATATATGCAGTTATAATAAACCGCAAGAGCTGCTAAAGCAACAGAGGCAGCAACAGGGCAGGGCAGTCGCACAGGCAGAGCCAGGGCTGGGCACACACACACACACACTCACACACATCTCGACAGCGCAAACAAATGCCAATGTGCAACGGTGCGTATGAAGGCAAATGGCAAACTTGCAACCACAAAAGGCAATGGGCAAAGCGAACAGATTTTGCCAAAGCCGCCTACGTCGCTGTGTTGCATATTGCAGGCACTCGCTCTCTCTCTCTCTCTCTCTCTTCTTCTCCCTCACACAGGTCGAGCATAATATGCAAAATGGCCGAAATGAGTCAAGAAAACGATTTAATAAATTGGATTTGGCATTAATGTTTGAAGTAGCCTGAATGAGTATCGATGCCTTGCACAAATCAGAACAAGTCGAGTAATTAATTGCATTGCCATGGCAACTCAACTGCAGCTAAGCAATACGGGCCAAAGAGACACACAACGATAAGCATGATAAGCAGATAAGTTCGGAATTCCGTCTACAATTTCCATGTGTGTAATTTGAGACGCCATTGTTGCCGCCATTTGCAAGCTATTCGGCCATGCCAGGCACAGTTACATTTGCTGATATATATAAAGGTTTGTGTTTATTCTGAATAAATGCAGTTGGCATGCATTGGATCTATTACAGCGTTAATTTCTAGAAAATATAAAGAGTTTTTCGATTCAATTACTCGCCTGCGCACAAAAGTAGGCAATGGAATTTGCTGAACTAATTAGGCCTTTCATTCATTATTTGCATGCGCACAAAAGTAGGCAATGCATTTTCGGTCAACTAAAGCGCAGTCAACTTAACTCAGTTTCCTTGCAAACTGCAACCATTCGCTTGTTCTGCTTTATTTCCCCACATTATTTAACAATTATTTATATTAAAATTCACACTGTTTCTACTCGAAATATTTCAGCGAATTCAGCATTTTTTTCCACTGACATGTGCAGAGTGTGAGAGAAACAATTGCAGGCGCATTGTTGGCAAATCTATAATAGATTTTTCATTTGCAAGCGCGGTATTTTTTCTATTTAGTTTTATTAATTTGCTGGTTGTTCTTTTGCCATTTCACAGAGGCAGCGAGTGGGAGAGAGAGAGAGAGAGAGAGAAAGAGAGAGGAAGTGGTGGTATATGGAAATGTTGTGTGTGTAGCGTGTTTTGGGTATTTACTTTATGGCTTTCATCAATTGCATTGCTCACAGAGTGTGCAACAACAATTGTTGTTTTTGCTACTTGTGTTTGTTTTGTTGCCTGCTGCTGTTGCTGTTGCTGCTGCTGCTGTGCTGCGATGTGTTGCTATGCACTATGGCAATTAATTGCTTTCAAATCCTTTTATCCAGCAGATTTGGTCAATTTATTTTGCACAGTTTTTTGCCGCCCTTCAACAAATCCACGGAACTCTAATACGAGTGAGTGCGGCCTGGTGTGTGTGTGTGTGTGTGTGTGTGTGTGCTGGTGTGTGTGTGTGTGAGTACATACATCCATCTATATATAGCTCGCTATATAGCTAGCCCCGTGTATTTATGTATTTTTATTTGTCTTGCCTGAGCCGCATACACTGTTTTCGGACTGAATTTATTACATACATGTTTAGTTTATTGTTTTTTAATGGCGTCTCGATTCAATTTGATCAGCGTAATAAATTACCCATTACGACTGCCAGTCGGACCTTTTCGGCTCACACACATAGACACACACACATACACACACGTCTAGCAATGGCGCCTCGAGTGGACTTAAGGCCATAAAAATAGTGGCAAGAAAACGCTTGAAATCGCTTGTCTATCGCATTAGAAGCATCGATTATTATCGTAACAAGGTTTAAACTGCGTAAATATCATTGCGATGCCTCGAGCAGTTCGTGCTCCTTGTTTGGGATACTATTAGCTTAAGGGGTGTCTGTACTTTCTTTCCTTCTATCTGCTGAGTGCTTTCAGTGGGATTAATACAATGTTTTAATTGTAATTTATATAATCGCTTTGTGATTTAATTCCACTGAAACTAGCTGACTATATCTTTATCTAAATATATGTATGTTTAAACAATACAAAAGTTTTATTCAAATTAAAATGGGAGGGCAGCAAAAGGCAACAGCAAATTAAACGTAAAGCGCACAAAACGCTTAAAAAAAGAATAGAAAAGAAACTAAACGAATTAAAGGGCGCAAAAACAGAGCACGAAACGCAGACAATGTGAAACAAATATTGCATAATATTATTGCGTTGTCAGGGTGTGCAGGAGAAGGAGGAGGAGGAGGAGGAGGAGGAGGAGGACGAGGAGAAGGGGGGCAGAGAGGGATCTTGAAGTGGCGCTTAAAGAGCCCTAAACGCGAAAGCAATTCACTTTTTGGCTTTCGCTGGCTGCTCATTTGTGTTTCTGCTTTTTTTCCCTTCTACTATTTTATCTATGCTTTTTGTTTGTTATTCGCTTTTCTGTTTTTTTTTGTTTTGTTTTTTTAGCCTGCTGAGCATTTTTCTAGGGTATTAGGCAGGCAGTGCAGGCCAGAAGATAGCATTGTGCTTATTTGCTTATAAGCTTAAATATTTTCTTGAAACTCTTTAATTTGTTAAGCATTTTTTTATTTGTGTCTATTTATGCTAACTGTCTGCTAGGGTATACCAAGTGCGAGTATACCCTACCCAACACTGACTGCTGTTAATATTTATATCATCGTCACTTTGCTGCTGCTGCTGCTGCTCCTGCTCCTCTGCTGCTGATGATCATAATGGTAATAATGACGTTGACAACACTGACGCAGGAGGAAGAGGAGGAGGAGCAGGAGCAGGAGGAGTAGCAGGAGTAGCAGGAGCAGCAGGAGCATCACGATGCAGCGTGGTCCTTGCATGTCGCGCTCGTCTCGGCTCGTTTGGTTTTCTTTGGCGCTTTGCTTTCGCGTGCTAATTACCATAATTAAGCAAAGGTCAGGCTTTAGTCGCCTTTTGTGGTGCCTGCTGCCCGAGCAGACCGGCGAAATAATAATGAGCGCAGCGCAGCGCTGCCACTGAACCACAGCAGGAGGTGGCAGCAAGGGCAGCAGCAGCAGCGGGGGAGGCACGCAAAAATGGCTGACCATTGTACAATTATGTGATGTGTTTTTTGTTGTTGTTTTTTTTTTCAGTTCGTGCTGCTTGGTTTCGGTTTTGGCTTTTGGTTTTCGCCCTACTCTCACTCTCTCTCTCTCTCTCTTTTTCTCTATGTCTGCCTTACTCAGTCCTTCATTTTTCTTCCTTACTGTGCATTATCCTTATGATTATGTTGATTATGACGTTTTAATGGGTTTAGTGAGGCGACGACTACAGCGCAAAAGGCGACAGAGAAAAGCCAGCAGCAGCAGCAGCAGCGGCAGCTTAAGCTGACAACAAAAGCGCCGAAAAAAAGAGAGAATGAACAAAAAAAAAAAACGTTTAAAAAATGAGCAAGAAAAAGAACAGAGAGAGAGAGAGAGAGAGAGAGAGGAAAAAACTGGACAAGCTGTTAGGGCACATTATCAGAGTAATGCATTCTCGCTGTTCTATTTACATGGCATGTGCCCTGTGCCAATAAATAACCGAAATGGCAGTGCAGCTTTGCTCAAGGGCTTAGCTGGGTTTCCTCTGACCGAAAGGAGTAATTACTGGATAGCTTCGCATCGATAATAATATATTAATTACTGCGCTGCCGACAGACACTTCTTTCTCTTACTCTTTTCACTCAAGTTTAAGAATGTTGCGCATACGCAGCGTACGACAGCGTGCAGGAAAAGGAACAAGAAAAAACAAATGAAAATTCCACACACAAATTGTGTCAACTCATTGGGACAAAGTCATGACAAAATACCGGAAGCAGCTACACTGTCAGCGCGCGAAGAGCAGAAAAGAGCAGGAAAGGGAAAGGGAAATCCCACGGCAAGTTCAGTTGCAGCAATGTTGATTAACGATCGTTGTGGCACGCAGCAAGATGAAAGCCAAAGCATGAGTGGCAGCGAAAAAGAAGGGCCATAGAAAGAGAACTGGGCAGGGGGAAGTGGAGGGGGAAGGTAATGGCAGGGAAGTTGTTGCGACTACTTACCCGTCGTATATACTTATTATTATAACGGGGGAGTTGTCGTTGTATTTGTTGGCAGCACACGCATTAAGTGGCGCAAATTCTTTGGCCCAAGAAAAACATTTTCATTCCAGCGCGTGTGTGTGGGGAGTACAGGGGAGGCAGATGCAGGGGGAAGTTAACGGCAGTTGTTTGAACTTATCTATATTGTTTTGCCATATTGTTTTCTTATGCCATGTGTGTCGCTGCGTGCTCTCCCGCTCTCTCTCCCTGCCTTGCACTGTGTGTGTAGTGACTTGAAAGTCCCATTGTCTTTAGCAAATTTGCTTTACTTGCGCTGGCATTCATTGACTTTTTGCGTTAGCCTTCCTCTCCCTGCCCTGCCCCTCTTGCTGTGGCATTTTCAAATGCCTGCTCTCTGCCGCCTTAGCCTCTGCTTCTTCCTTCCCGCCGTACGTGTCTTTTATTGGTATTTGCTGAATGAATGGATTGTACGTGCCCCAAGGCATTCGCATATCTTTGCTCATGCGTTGCATGAAGCAGCCGCTCTTGCTGTTGCTGCCGCTGCTGCTGCTCCTGTTACGACTCCGCCTTTCGCTTGTAGCATGCGTGACTGTCTTGGCTGCCTCTCTCTCTCTCACTCTTTCTCTCTCTCGCACTCTTCTCTAGCACTCTGGCTCACTCTCCTCGTGCGGTTACACTCTGCGGTTGAAATCTAAGCGATTTTACATTGTTATTGTTATGACTGCCAGGCGGCGCACACTTGCACGGCTATAGAGACATATTTGTACGTAGCAGTGCATACAAAGATACCCGCACACACACACACAGACACACACACACGCACACAGGCAGGCGAGTTTTATTTATACATGCATTTATTTGTTGATGGCGTATTTTTGTTTATTTATCTATTCATATGTATTGTCGCAATAATCATTAATTTGCCCATAAAACACGCCCACATGTTGTGCCGGCATGTGTGTGTGTGTGTTTGCCCCATTTTTGCTGCTGTGTCAACGCTTGGCTTCATATTTCATTGCATTTTGTGTAAATTTGTTAAATTCGCGTGGCTAATAAACAAATGCGCACAAAAGCAGGCAACACTTTTTTCAGCGCAAATCGCCCGCCTAATAAACAACTGCGCACAAACGCAGGCAACACTTTTTGAGCGCAGTACGAGCGACTATTAAGCAAATGCGCGCAAAAGTAGGCAACATTTCTTTAAATTTAACTACTTCGCCGCCATTAAAGCCAACATGGCGGCGACGCATGAAATCAAATGAAATGCAGATTGAATTTGAGGCGAAACTACTAGTCGATACTCGCGCTGGATTAGTCGCAGTGCGAGCGAGAGGCAAATACAGCACAATAAGCGAATGCAAAATAAGCAAAGTAATGCGCAAAATAAGTGTAGGAAGCTCGTCTGGGCCGGGCAAGTCAGCACAGAAATGCAGCGCAATCCTTGGCTCAGCTCTGCTTGCCATCTGCATATAGATATGCCATATACATACATATATACATATACATATATATATATATATGGATATGCTGCATGCTGATGCGCATAAGTGCGATGTGTAGTTTGACGTTATCCAACATTGGCAACAACGCCATAACGCAGCACACAAGTGCGTTGGCATTCGAGTTGGCTCTGGGTCTGGGTCTGGGTCTGGATCTGAGTCTGGGGTTGCTTTGACGTTTCCTTTACAGCAGTAGCGGAGGGGGGGAGGAGCGAGCAGACGAGCCAGCATAAAGGGTTGCGTTGGCGTTGGAGAACGCGACGTGATCATCGCATGCGAATGCGTTTGTGCGGCTGCATTATGTAGTATATATTTGGTGCATTTTAAATCGGATTACTTAAAGCAGCAAGCAGCATCAACAATGTGCGGCTTTGCCGGCTCCAGCAGCAGCAGCAGCAGGAGCAACGTGTGGCTGGCAGGCAACTTGCTGCCGGAAAACGGTGCTCAACTCGTGCGTGCCGCAGTAGGCGTCATTTACTTCCCTCACTCACTAGACTCTTGCCTACAAATCGTTTATTATTATTATTTACAGTTTGCTGGGGCAAACACTTGCCTCTCTCTTGAATCTCTCCTCGTCTCGTCACATTGATAGACACGTGCCACACGGCCATCAATGTCGCAGTGCAGTGTAAATTGTGTTGCCAACGTGCTGGCATGCAACTGGGTCCATCTACCAGTATAACATGTTACTGGAGAATATGGAAATGTGTAGATTATACATATGATATGATAAGATAAGAGTCACTTTTCTCTAGTTAAGTGATAGATAGTTGCAGAAATGGCAGAGGAACTTCCTATTCCACTCTCCGATTGCAACAATTAATCGCAGTCATCGCAGTCAATTGAATAACAAATCAGTAAATCAGTAAATCAATCTTTATCGCACTTGACACGTCCGACAAATATCCGTAAGGAATGAGAAAGCACAAGCCGTGCGTGCTATAACATTTATCAATTTGATTTGAGCCTTCCGGCAATTAGTCAATCAATCAATATGAATTGTCACAACAAACTATGCGTGAATTCTTCGAGCAGCTTAGCTCGCATAATTCACAATGGAATTCAAGGGGATAATTCCATTCACATTCCCAAGCGCCTTGACAGTGCTGCAAAACGTTGGAATTTTTCGCATATTTCGCAGCTTGAGAGACGTTCGACTACGTTTGATACGGCATCAACGAATAGACGAGTAATTAGAAACATGCAGAGAGATAGCGAGAGAGAAAGAGAGAGAGAGAGAGAGGAGGAGAAGCAGAGCTTTGGTTTGGCCTGCCATCAATCTCAATCTGTGCACAATGCCACAGCAGCAGCAGCGGCAGCAACAGCAGCAACAAACTGTAAACAGTTAACTGTAAACTGCAGCGGAAATAGAAGTGCGGCATAAGTGCACTTCCGGTGCCGGTTGCAGTCGTCGCCGCATGCAATGCATAAATTTTACACAACATATTTATGTCTGGCTCCAGCTGTGCCACACAAGGGGTGGAAACGGGCGGGGGTATATCATTTCACTAACGAGATTTGCACATTGTTGTGCACGAAGTGTGTGTGTGTGTGTGTGAGTGTGTGTGAGAGGGGGCGAAGGCGTGACATATACTAAATTCCAAAATACGCCAGCGCACGCAAAGCATGCGCCATTTCTCACTTGCGTGTATCTCGTGTATCTATCGTGTATCTTGTATCTGTGTAGCGTGTATCTATTGCCATTTGTAATAATATTTGAGCAGCCACAGTGCAACAGTTGCAGCCCTGTAAGTCTGTGTGTGTGTGTCGCTGGCACCTGGGCTCCACTGGCACACACACTCTCGCACACACACACACTCTCCCCTGCTGTGCACACATGGCCACGCGCTGCACTCGTTTCCGCTCAGCCGCTGTGCTCTGCTGCCTGCGGTTGCCAGCTTAACCAACGCAGCCCTTGCTGCCTTGCCACGCCCCGCCCCGCTCTGCTCCCTTTGCGCCTCCTCGCCTCCCTGATCATTAGGGGAATTGATGGGTGGTTTAGTTATTTCAACTGCAAACTGTTTGACTTCGTTCGCAGCATCCCAAAAAAAGTCGCAAGCAGCCACTGTGCGGCAGCTACAACTCGCCTGCGTGTGGTCGCAGCTCAGCTAAGCTGCTGCAAGAGGGGAGGATTGGGTAGGGGAAGGGGTAGGGGAAGGGAGACATGGCAACGCGGTACTGCAGCTGCAAGTCGACGCATCCGGTACGGGCATTGCGGTCGCTTCAAGGGCAACAGCGACGGCTTGGCCAGCTTGGCAACTAGCCTTGGCTGGGCAATAGATGTGTGCACACTTGTGGCCAGTGTTGTCCAGCGTGCAGTGTTGTTAACTGCATGGAGTAGGCATTGCCCGGAGGCTCACAACAAGGGCCAGTCTGGGCCTTCTCTCACTCTTCCTCCCACTCTCCCTTTCTGCTTATCAAACTGCAATTGAGTAATCTGTGTGGCAATTACGACTGCAACTTGACAGGCAATAAATGTGTGCACACTTGTGGCAACACTGGTGCACTGCATACAGTGTTGTAAAGCGCATGAAGTAGGCAATTTCTACTCCCTGTCGAACTGCAGTTGATTTATCTGTATTAAGCAGTTTCCCATGGCAAATCGCAGTCTGCAATAGTTGCATTTGCACTACGAAATTCCTTACAGTGTTGTACTATTTACAGTTTTAACGGTATTTACCAGTGTAGTTGCAGAGACGTGTTCACAATGCATCTTGCAGTTTGAAGCTTGAGGCAAAAGCGAATTCTTTTCACTGGCACATTATGTGACATTTTTCCCTGGCACTTTGGCACACACAATGTACATAAAAGTGCCAGCTAGGGCAGGCAAGGAATTTCAAATCTCCCCCCGATAATTCCCCCCCCCCCCCATATACCATTTCACCCCCTCCTCGACAACATTCCCTGCTGCAGTTGTGTATCGAAATGTGAACTGTGCAACGGTTTGCTGCACGTTTGCAACTGTGATTAATTTCCGGCTGGTTGGCGATAAAACTGCTTTGGCTCATCAATATCTGGTTACGACTGGTTCCCCACCAAGCCATGGCTAACGCTTCACTTGTTTGATTCCCCCTCTCTGTACCCCTCCCCCTCTCTTACTGCTCACCTCTTGCCGTGCGCTCTGCGTGTGCGCATCCAAATAAAACCAATCATTTTCTGCAAAATGTCAAATACTGCGAATTCTCTACAACCTTTTTCCCAGACATTTTGTTGTCCCATCGCAATGTTGCATTCGGGGCTCGATGATGTTCTGCTTGTGTGTGTTTTAATTCTGCTTGCCCCCAATGTCCTTATGCCCTCTTCCCCTTTCACCTCTCTACCTTCAATCGCACCCATCGCACTCTTTACTGCCCTTTTGGCTTTGGCTTTTATATTGCACACAAAAAATATTGCATATTGCATACGTTTCTACATAAATAAATCAACAGAGAGCGTGAGAGAGAGAGAGGGGGAAGAGAAAGAGAGAGGGTATAGGAAGAGGGTAGAGATATAGAAGAAAGAGGGAGTGAGGGAAAGGGTAGAGAGACGGCTGCCTTGCGACCTGAAAACTATCTATTGAAATATGCCAACTTCGGTGCAATAGGGACCGTGAAAAAAAAAAATTTCTTAAAAATGAACAGGGGGGACCCTTACCAAAATCACAAAATTAAATTTTTTTTGGAATTTTTTAAATTGCAAATATTATTAAGCCGTTCTAATCTAGAACTAAAACCATGAATAAAATGCTTTACCCGAAGAAAATCGCTCGATTTTTAAAAAAGTTATGAAGTGAGGAAAGTGAGGATACTGGTCCTGTCAAGGATCGTACATGTCAAATTTTTTCTTGACTTTGACATGATTTTTGACCAAAAATTAAGTATGCTCTAAAACAATTTTAAACACTTGTTTTATACTAATGTTGACCTCCGCAATCGATCAAAAGTAAAAGCAGGCGATTTTAAATTTTGAAAAAAAAAATTTTCTAAAAAAAGAACAGGGGGGACCCTTACCAAAATCACAAAAATTAAAAATTTTATTGAGCATTTTAAATTGCAGAATCTATTAAGCCATTCTATTCTAGAACTAAAACCATGAGTAAAATGTTTCACCCGAAGAAAATCGCTCGATTTTTAAGAAAGTTATGAAGTGAGGGAAGTGAGGAGACTGGTGCTGTCAAGGGTCTTTCATGTCAAATTTTTAGTCGACTTCCACATGATTTTTGTCCAAAAATTAAGTATCCTCTAAAACAATTTTAAACACTTGTTTTATACTAAATTTGACCTCCGCAATCGATTAAAAGTAAAAGCAGGTGATTTTAAATTTTGAAAAAAAAATTTTTCTAAAAAATGTACAGGGGGGACCCTTACCAAAATCACAAAATTAAATTTTTTTTTTTTTATTTTTAAATTGCAAATATTATTAAGCCATTCTAATCTAGAACTAAAACCATTAAGAAAATGTTTCAACCGAAGAAAATCGCTCCATTTTAAAGAAAGTTATGAAGTGAGGAAAGTGAGGATACTGGTCCTGTCAAGGGTCTTACATGTCAAATTTTTGGTCGACTTTGACATGATTTTTGGGCAAAAATTAAGTATGCTCTAAAACAATTTTAAACACTTGTTTTATACTAATGTTGACCTCCGCAATCGATCAAAAGTAAAAGCAGGCGATTTTAAATTTTGAAAAAAAAAATTTTCTAAAAAAAGAACAGGGGGGACCCTTACCAAAATCACAAAAATTAAAAATTTTATTGAGCATTTTAAATTGCAGAATCTATTAAGCCATTCTATTCTAGAACTAAAACCATGAGTAAAATGTTTCACCCGAAGAAAATCGCTCGATTTTTAAGAAAGTTATGAAGTGAGGGAAGTGAGGAGACTGGTGCTGTCAAGGGTCTTTCATGTCAAATTTTTAGTCGACTTCCACATGATTTTTGTCCAAAAATTAAGTATCCTCTAAAACAATTTTAAACACTTGTTTTATACTAAATTTGACCTCCGCAATCGATTAAAAGTAAAAGCAGGTGATTTTAAATTTTGAAAAAAAAATTTTTCTAAAAAATGTACAGGGGGGACCCTTACCAAAATCACAAAATTAAATTTTTTTTTTTATTTTTTAAATTGCAAATATTATTAAGCCATTCTAATCTAGAACTAAAACCATTAAGAAAATGTTTCAACCGAAGAAAATCGCTCCATTTTAAAGAAAGTTATGAAGTGAGGAAAGTGAGGATACTGGTCCTGTCAAGGGTCTTACATGTCAAATTTTTGGTCGACTTTGACATGATTTTTGGGCAAAAATTAAGTATGCTCTAAAACAATTTTAAACACTTGTTTTATACTAATTTTGACCTCCGCAATCGATTAAAAGTAAAAGCAGGCGATTTTAAATTTTGAAAAAAAAATTTTTCTAAAAAATGAACAGAGGGGACCCTTACCAAAATCACAAAAATTCAAAATTTTGTTGAACATTTTAAATTGCAAAAACTATTAAGGCACTCTATACTAGAACTAAAAACATGAATAAAATGCTTTACCCGAAGAAAATCGTTCGATTTTTAAGGAAGTTATGAAGTGAGGAAAGTGAGGATGCTGGTCCTGTCAAGGGTCTTACATGTCAACTTTGACATGATTTTTGGTCAAAAATTAAGTATGCTCTAAATCAATTTTAAACACTTGTTTTATACTAATTTTGACCTCCGCAATTGATTTAAAGTAAAAGCAGGCGATTTTAAATTTTGAAAAAACAAATTTTCTAAAAAATGAACAGGGGGGACCCTTACTCATATACAATTTTCAAACAGATCGTATGATATATTTTCGTAAAATAAATTAGTGTAGAGTCTGATCTTTTTATCATCATGTAAGGGTTTCCATTCGTAAAAAAGTAAATAACTGCCGACTGACTGGCCCCCATGTCATCCAAAATGAGCAAAGCAAAGACCCCCGCCCTCTCATAGTGCTTACGTAATACTTGAACGGCCTCTATAGGATCAGTTTTGTTTGGATATACGGGCACACTGGCTAATGCACTTTTAACAGCGTTCAACTTGCCACTTCCCCACCCGATCCCCTGCCCAGCATTCAGCCCCCCCAAGCATATTATCATAACAATCAATACTCTCGAGCTACTCTGCCTAATATTCAAAAAAGAGAAAAGAGAGAGAGAGAGAGAGAGAGAGAGAGAGAGAGAGAGAGAGGGAATGTCAAGTGCTGCTGAAACTGGGCGAAACCAGCTCAGCTCAGTTCAGTTCAGTTCAGTTCGGTGTCTGTTCTTGATTTGCCTCTTGTGTTGTCCAAGTGAATTTATTTATTATGCGAGTGTGTGTGTGTATGTGTGTGTGTGTGTGTGTGTGTGTATACGGTATAAATAGCATTTCCCTAGTACTCGTTGCGTTTTCGTTGCATAAATAGAAATTCGCCATGAGATTTCTTTTGTTCGACATTTGAAGAGCACATTAGAAATATTTTTTGGAGGGTGGGGGAGGGAGTTCCTTGGAGTCCAATGTCCCGGACAGTGTGCCACTACTTCAATTGACCACAGCGCACACGAGATTTTAATAGAATTGCTTGTCATCAATCTCTGTCCGGGACAGAGAGAGAGAGAGAGAGAGCGAGAAATACATATAAAAATTTCATATTTGCCGAGTAAACTGATAAAATTCCACTTTCCTTGAGGCAGAGTCCGTGGCGGGGAGGAGCATGACAAACGAGATATTTGCTGAGAGTGTTGTGCGTATATCTGCCAATTGATATGGTAAAGGAACTTAAGAGACTCAGCTTGAAATACAGTATAAAGATGCGCCTTACTATACAAATTAAACAGTTTGCCTGTGTTGAGGAATAATTTCAAGATATTAAAGTACATTTTATTTTTTTTATTTCCTGTAATATTTTTCAAAATATTTTCTACTTGCCCGATAAACTTTCCGATAATTTGCTGAGTTTGCATATCGATTAACTGCCGACTTGCAATCGCTTGGCAATCGGTTGGCTTGCTGCAATTCAAATGAAATATGCAGAAAACAAGCCGCAAGCTGCCACACACACACACACACACGCACACACACTCGCACACACAGAGGGTCGACCAAACTTGCGGCATACTTTGACATGTTGCCGCATGTTGAATCAAGTGAAAACCCAATTACATGTGCTCGCTATCTAGACGCTTCGCTGGCGACAAAGCGCGACGTGCAGACAGGTTAACATGCTGGCCAACAGTGCCACCAACAGCAGCAGCAAAGCAGCAGCAGAGCAGCAGCAGAGCAGCAGCGGCAGCATAGCCAACTTTGCCTTCAGCTACAGCTGCTGCTCCTGCTGCTCCTGCTGCTGCCTCCTGATTATTACAACGCCAGCGAGCAGTTTTGTGGCCAGCTGCAGGTGTGATGGAAAGGGAGGGGGGAGGGGTAGACTGTGTGTGTGTGTGTGTGGGAAGCGAGTATCTGTGTGAGTATATATGTTCTATATGTATCTGTGTGGGAGTCTCTGCATCTGTAGCCAAGCGAGTGTATCTAACGACTGTCAGCCATCGCAGAGGCTGAGGCTGAGGCTGAGGTGAGCGTACTGTGGTGCCAGAGTGGGTTGGGTGTGGGGCGTGGCGCTAGAGGGCGTGGCGCTGGCCTTGTTTGATGTGCACGCAAATTATTACTGCAATGAAACTTAAGCGGCTTAAACTTGTTGAAATGCCGCCGCTTACGGTTATACGCTGCGTGGGCGGAAATTAGGTTTGCGACTCCAACCCTGCAGATGGGAGTCAAGTTTGTGTGTGCTAAACGATTGAGACTTCACACCAGCGCGCTGTCTAATGCGATTAGACACAGGCATAGATAGATAGATAGATAGATGCTGACTTAAAGCCTGCACAATTATTTCGAATTATGTTCTCGACTTTTAGCTTGCTTTATCTCTCTCTCTCTGCCTTTTGGCATTAATACGTATACTTAATATTTGAGTCGCATTTCATTGCAATTACTGCAAAAATATTTGATAATTCGAATTTATAATTATTTTCCACATGTAAAATAATCATCAAAGGGCTGGTTTAATTAAAAGTTACTTGGGTAAAAAAAATAGCTGAAATTAAAGAGAAAACTTGATTCCATTTTGAACAAAATTTAATTTTAAATGTGCTTTTAATTAGAGCCAAGTTATCGATATTTAAATAATTTGCTTGTGCCTGCCAATCAATAGAAATCAAATAAAGCAATAGCTACTCATCTATTGCTCTCTCACTTGCACACCTACAAGCAGCAAGCGCAGGCAGCGCTGCCTGAAACAATGGATAACGTTAAGTTGCATAACTTCGATATTTATGCTGCGATTGCTTTGAAATTTGGCAGAAATGTGCATAGATTATGCATCTTAAATAATATAATTCTTAATGAATGATAAATTATATAACAAACTCTGTTTGACTTAAAACACTTTATTACCATTTACCACTGTCGCTGGCCAGAAGCAAATATAAGATAGAATGTGGCGCAGAACGTATACACCAAGGTGGCAATTAGAAACACAATTCTCCAGCTGCCAATATCGGGATTATCATTGATCACATGCCCCGCCACCATGGGTGCCAGCAATCCAACTAAATTGGCACTACAATTCGTTATGGAAATCAATAGACCCGCATATGTTGGGGATATATCAAGATGATTGATCTTGAAACCCGAATAGATGGCACCATTCAATCCCAGACCCATGGTGAACAGCAACATGGTCAGCATGAGGCTCTCATGCATATAGCCGACCATGAAGAGCATTATAGCCGGTCCATATTGACCCACACTATTCATCAGTTTCCGCGTGGTGGTAATACTAACATTATGGTAGATCAGTGCATCGGCTAGGACCGCAAACAACATGGCCATTAGCCACATGGCCAGATAGGGCAGGGCGGAGAGCAGACCATTCGTCTTGATATTCAAATGCATCGTAGTCGACAGATAGGTGGGCAACTCTGTCATCAGCGTTTCGTAGCCATAGTTCTGGGCAATGTGCGCCAGCAGAATGGCCAGAAAGGGTAGCGATGTGATAATCCGCAACACTGGAGTCTTCTCTGTCGCATCGGCGGGTTGCTGTGTCCAAATACTTTGCAATATATGCTTACGCTCTGTTTCGTGTATATTCTTCGATAGTTCCGGTGTCTCGGGTACCGTACACAGAAACGCAATGCACCAGAGGGTACTGACGATACCGAATATATAGAATATCGATGGCCAACCACCGTCGAAGCCATGGGCAGCCAGGAGTCCGCTGAGTGGCATCGATACGATGGTGCCGAACTGGGCGCCCGCATAGACTATGGCTCCGCAGCGGGATCGCTCGTTCGCGGGCACCCACTGGGCCAGCATCGCATGCGTGCAGGGTACAATGGGACCCTCGCCCAGACCCTGTATGAATCGCACTATACACAGTGCAATGTAGCCTCCTCGACGTGCCGCTGATGGCACCAGAAACGAAGCCAGCGAATTGAGCAACATGCCATAGCCTAGAAAGGACTTGGCACCGTAACTCTTGATCAGAAAACCAAAGGGTATTTGCGTCAGCACATAGCCATAGAAGAAGCTGGCCAGGATGTAGCCCTGTAGCTTGTAGCTCCAGTTGAATTCACCATCACTGTATGCCTTCTCCTTGCTGCTATCCTCATCATCATCATTGTCCTCTTTGTCATCCTTCACCAATGCCGTTTGATTAACCATCGCTACAATTGCCACAGACATGTTGGTGCGAAACACATAGGCATTCGCTATGCCCAGGAAGAGCATTATTATAACGAAAAAACGGGTCTTGTGTATCAGGGGAATATCACTGTCGGTGGCATAGGCTGGACTGTTATTGCGATTGGAATTTGTTTGGTCCATGGTACCAAAAAAAAAAAGAAGAAGTATAAAAAAATTGGGGTTATTTTTTTTTTTTGTGAAACGAGTGTTTGAGTAGTTGAGCAAGGGTAGATCGGGTATTTCGGGTATTTTTTCAATAGATAGCACTGACTGCTCCTCATATCATTTATGGCATGATTTACTGGCCCCTATTCAGTTTGCACTTGCGCCTTTGTCTCGCTCGTAATAATGTCATAACGATTTCGGCATTCGCATGAAATGTCTTCACACTAGATTACCCCTATCGCGACCTTCATAGAGTACACACACAGAGACTTAACTCGTTGCCCCCTGCCCTGCAGGAACCCTTAGTACCTATGTGTATTTTGTGGCAAATCGATAAGTTGCTGGGGGAAATGCTAAAGTTTGCAGAGCACAATGTAAAAATTCCAATATGACCTTAAGTCTTATGTATGTTCTAGTTTTTTGTATTATATCTCTATATTTTTCTCAAATTTTTCTATATGTTTCTTCTATAGGTTTATTATTGTTTCCTTAGACTTCTGTATGTTTATAAAGGTTTCTTAATTTTTCTATAGGGTTTTACATGTTTCCAAAGGTTTCTCTCGTATAGGAACATGTTTTTTATTTCTCTATATATTGCTTTATATTTCTATATATTCCTATATCCTAGAATGCTCCCTTTCGACCCGCCAAATCGACGCACATAAATGCAGCGAAGCGTGCAACGGCAGCGACAGCTCGACAGTTGATTACGCATACGCAGTGTTAGCATCAGACGACTTGATTATGATTGCGTATACGCGGTTTAACTGGGCATGGAACATATGTGCGTATTGATTTGCATGTGGGACATTCCATCAAAGGGGGCACTGGAAACGATGCACTGAAGCATAGTGTAAATAATGAGATGTACCGTCGAGTTGGCCATTCCTTTTTGTATTTTTCAATATAATAATAAGTTGTTGTAAAATGTTTCGATTGAAAGAACTTGTGACTGGATCATAACGATGAGCACGACGAGAGTCGCTGGGGGATGGGATGCGCTCTGCACGGTGGGTGATAGTACGATGCTCTGGCTACGTCATGAGGTCTCCACGACGGATACTATGGCCCATCTGGCACTCAAATACGATACGACAATTGGACACATCTGTCGTGCGAATCGTATGCATCCGCAGGATATACTCCAGATGCATCGTCACATCTGGGTGCCACTGCATTGCCAGGCCGGGCTGCAGCCGCCAAGGCAGACGGCACTCGGTACTCGGACCTGCAGGCGTCAGGCATCGCAGCGTCGTCGCAGCATTGCATCGATAATTGAATATGCAACCATATCGACGCTGCCGCCTCATTTCTATCGGGAGAGTGCACCCAATCTGGATGGTTTTGCCGAGGAGTCCGATCCACTGCTGATCACCACGCGGGCACAGAGCAGCTACCTGTGCCGAGAGGGTTTCATGTGCGAAACAGATCCAGCTGCCTAACCCCCAACTACTCTTGCTTCTGCTCCAGCAGCAGCACCAGCCCAACTGTGCTCCAGCTCTCCGCCTGCAGCTGTTCCAAGCACATCCTGTTTGTATGGTTGCACCTCTCTCTCCCCCCGCCGGCAGTGGAGACTTATCAGTTGAGGTGGCCTTTCAATTATCCCAGCAGGATACTCCACACTCGGCGGGGCGCTGGCGCTGCACATGCACATCTTCTCTGGGCGCTTGAGCGAGGCGAAAAGTTGTTAAAATGCAAGCAAAATTCCAGTAAAAATTGTTTGTAATCGTGCACTTGCTGCGCTCTCTCTTCCTGTCGCTCTCCTCTCTACCTTTTCCTCTCTTTCATTTTCTCTGTCTCCCTCTGCTTTAATTTCTGCCTCGTACATTAGCAAAATGTCTGGCAATACTTGTCGCGCAGCGGAAATAAAGAAGAAACGCGACAGCAACGCTGCTCCTGCTCCTGGCCTGCTACCCGCCTGCTCCTTGCTTGACTCTGGCCTGCTCCTTGCTTGCTGCTTGCCAGCTCCCTGGCTGCTCCTATCTCTCTCTATTACCTGCTCCTTGCTCCCTGCTTCCTTCTGCCTGCTGCCACGTCCTGTGCCTGTCACCGCCCGCCGCGTTGATTAGAAACCCCCAAGCGCTCTGCCAGCTCTGCCAGCTGTCTGCGAAATTGGCTTTTAATTGTTGCAGAAGTGAATTTGCCACAAACAGGATGCAATTAAGACATTCAAATTCACAATTCGAGTGGAGCTGCAGCCTGGCCCCGGTTGGGGCACTGCTTGTAAAGGCGGCATCTTCACACACTCGCACACACTCGCACACACTCACACACACACGTGAGGGGCACGTGCAACGGCACAGATAAGCAGCTGGACCGCTGGTGACCTCGACTACGACCCCGTCACACACACACACACACACACATTCAAAGTGGAATATTAACTAATCTGTGTGCGGCACTTGAGCATAACGACGTTTGCAATGAAGCAATCGTGCCACTTTTCGGCAAGGACGCGCAGCTAACCCGCCTCCTGCCCCGCCTACCTGTCTCTTCCTCATTCTCTTCGTTCACCTGGCACCCCGGCGGAGAAGAGAGAAAAAAAAGGTCATCGCCGGGGCCGAGGCGCATAGAGAAAATATGCGTACGTGCTCGTGTGATAAATTCACATTTTCCGGCTGGCAGCGAGCACAATCGCAGGCAAGGCACGGCAAGGCAAGGCAGGAGAGGAATGGGAGGGGCGAAGCCAGGTGAGGCCAGTTGAGGCCGTCAAACGTAGCGTAACGCCGGTGTGCCCGAAAAAAAGGAAGTGCCGAAGAGCGAAACAGCGAGTAGGAGAGAGAGAGAGAGAGAGAGTGAGAGAGTGAGCGAATGGAGAAATGGAGAATTTGCCAAGCTACGCAGAGAGCGACATCGACGCCATCAACGATGACGATGACGACCATGAGGACGGGAAGACTTCCACCCCCCTTCCCCCACATTTTGTGCCTTTTTGACAGACACAACTTTGGAATTGCTCTGATTATGCCACAGCAAGGCGACCAGGAGAGACCAGGCCAGACGCAGCAGTCGAAGTGGAAGAGCAGGGAGGTGTGTAGGGGGAGGAGGGGCGGGGGCAGAGCGGATGCGGGCCACAGCGGACTCGACTCAATGGCATGTTGACAATGATAACGAAGTTGGCCCTGGCTCGGTTTAGCATTCGCATTCGCATTCGGATTCGCACTACGTATTCGCACTGTGGCCGAGAGAGATTGGGTAGGGGACTGGGGCAGGTCGAAAAAAACAAAGCGCACTGCGAAAAATATCAAATGTCGCATGACGGCATTAATATTTCATGAGAAATCATAGTTTGGTGATGCGTATAATTCAAAGGAATTGCAATCTGAATTAATTTCAAATGCCTCGACCATGAAGCCAGGTATTTCATTCATTTCTATCGATTTGCCAGACAGACAGTTGGATATAGATAGGCTAAAGGGAGAATGAGAGAGATAGAAAAAGAGAGAGAGAGAAAGGGAGAGAGAGAGAGGCAGCCAGACAAAGTTGTTTGAGCGGGGGCAAGCGTCGATTTTGTTTGATTCTGGATCAGAGCATTGTTGATTTTAATTGTCAGGCAGACACGCTGTCTCTTTCTCTCTATCTCTTTCTCCCTCTCTCTACTTCTCCCTCTCCCTCTCTCTCGCAAACCATATGCTGTGCGGGCAACAAAGTTAGCCCACATTTCTGCATCATAAAACTTGCGCCTTATCCCCTGCCCCCACCCCACAATATAGCAGGCTATACGTATCGAATTTTGATGCATGTGCAACGATCGATGCTTGCAGAGAAAAAGAGAATACATTCTGGGGGGGTTGGATAGGGTAGGGTGTAACTGAGCCTGGCAGCCGCTGGCAAAGTTTGAGTTCGCTCTCCCTCTCTCTCTATCTATCTGTACGAAACTCATTTATTTGTTTTCCGTCGTGACAGTTGAACCATGTAATTATACACAGACAGGCAGCCCGCTTCCCTGCTCCCTCGCCTAGGGGTCATACGTCTCCCCTCTCCTCCCGCCCCCCAGCAGACCACGCAACCCACATCTCTCGCTCGTCACACGCTGCCCAAGCGACTTATGAAATATGACAGTTTTGCACAGCACGCACAACTTTTTGGGTTCGCCTTTCAAATAGAAATTATTAGAAAGTTTTTGAGCGAAAGCGAAAAGCGTTGAGCAACACTGGCTGCAACTCGCTACGCTGGAGATTAGTGCAGAGGGAGGGGGGAAGACAGAGAGAGGGGGGCGGCATTGCTGAATTCATATTGAACATTTCAAGGTTTTGTCGAGTTTTTGATTTATGCTCTTTGGCCCGCTGCCAGCAAACAAGTTTTCAAAGAAAACCATATAAAGAGGGGCCCAGATACTGCTAGACAGCCCGCTAGGGGGCGTGTGTGTGTGTGAACTGGGTGGTAAGTAGCTGCAAAATTAGGCCAAATGTGGTTTGCATAGCTGACAATTAACGACAGTCTGACAGTTGGCGGCATAAATCATTCGACCCGATGATGATGCTATTTCCGATGTTAAAGTTGTGTCTTTAAATCAAAGTTTTATTGATTCGTTAATTCAATTTGCAGCAAGAGTTTTATGGGTCTTTAATTAGTTGGAATTGATAGTATTTCTTGAAGTTAAACGAGCCTAACACTTTAAAATATTGCTAACAAGTTAAATTATTGAATTTGTGGGGGCATTAAGCATAGTATCCTAAATTTTAAATAAGCTTGAGCTGCGTGTGGTATATGGAAAGCTGTATGCAAAATTTCCTGTCTGTAACTTTGATAATACCAGAGATCTGTGTGTTCGAACAGACAGAAAAAACATGATATGGCTTCTGCTGCCTGTAGCAAACAGTTTCGCATAGTTAGTAGACTCATTCTGACACTATCAAGAGTATAACAAAATATATCACTTATCGATAAGCCAGAAATGCCAGTAAAAACGTAATTTTTCAGGCCAATAATCTGCAAGCAACAGGCAACACTGGCGCAGTGCAGTGTGACCATGCGACCATGCGGAAGCCGCTACGTCTGAAGTGATTGAGTTATTACGGCCAAGGGTGGAGTGAGTGGGGAAGGAGGTTACCCACGGTTTGCAATGCATGATCGCTTGCACTCGTTCATTGGCGCATTCATTTATGCATTCGTTCATTCATTCGTTATTCGCTACGATTCGTTTCGTTTCGTTTCGTTCGCGTCGTTTCGCTGCAATTTACATGGCCAACAATATTCGCAAATGTCTTTTAATTGATTCGCGGCCTCCGTCTCCGCCTCCATCAGGCTTGCCTTGCACCTGTGACCGAGCAGGGCATCCGTCCCACCTCTCCAGCTGGGAGCTGGGAGACAGCCCTGTCTGCCTGTCCCGCAATTGCGGCAATGGAAATGGATTGTGCAACATACTATACGCACGATATACGATAGTACTCGCTCACAGGCACAGTGGGGATGCAGCGCGTAATTATAAATTGAATTAAAAGGCGCGCTTGGCGTTCGCCTTCTGCTTGCCTGCCTTGCAGTTTGCCAGCCTGCTTGCTGCTTGAGCTTAATTAAAATTTCATTATTTGCTCCATACATACCATATAGCATATATGGCAGGGCCAGAGCTGGGAGGGCAGCTCTGTGTGTGAGTGAGAGGGCGCAATATGTTTAAAATGCTGCAAAAATATTTGACAAGCAGCTTTACGAGCGAGCCGTAAAAATATTTTGCCAGTGCGACTACACTCTCTATAGGAGTGCTCCCTATCCACACTCCCTTTGCCCTCTGCCTGCTCTATCCTCTTTCCAGCCCACTCTATACACACACTCTCTCTCTCTCTCTCTTTCTCTCTGTCTCTCTCTCATCCTGCTCGTCTATTAACTGCTCGAGCAGCTAAAACTAATGCATGCATAGAGTATGCATACTTACAGTGAACGATGCATAGAATGGACTGCTCTCCCCTATCCCTCTTCCCCTTCCCTTTCCCCCTCTGCATGTGCTTGCGTGCGTGTGTGTGCGGACACTATGCGTGTGTGTGTGTGTGTGTGTGAGTTTGCATGCAAATACATTTGCTGAGTCACAAACAAAACAAAGAACTAGAAAATACTTACTAAATGCAACAAATAAAAAAGCAACAAATGAATACGTTGCCTGTGGTAATGCGACTGCGTGATACCCTGTAAAGCGTGAAATTGATACACGTTTCTTTCGACTTGTTGCCAACTAATATACCCCCCAAGTGGGTGGGATAGATGCAAATGCAAACGCAACTTGTCGACATGAATTGTTGTTGTCATTTCACATGGATATTGCTGTTGTTGCTGCTGCTGCTGCTGCTGTAGTTGTACTTTATCGTTACACATGAGTGTGCCTGTGTGTGTGCGTGTGCGAGTGTGTGCGAGAGAGTGGATCTCTTGGTTTTTTGCTGTGAGCATAGCATAGTTTTTAGCGCAAATCAAAATGATTGATGATGATGGTCGCCATGCAGCAAAGCTCTAGTACAACCAGCTCGCCCGCACACACACATATACACACACACTCGCACACACACACACTCGTGCAGCTGTAGTGCTTGTGGCAGCAGCAACAGCAACAAACACTTGACAGTTATGGCTGCTGATATACAGCAAATAAACTAAATAAATCCCTTTCTGTGTAATGCCATTTTTGTGCCACTTTGTTTTAAGCATACGAGAGGGGTTAGTAGAGGGAGGGGGGGGGGGGGGGAGTGGCAGCACCCTCTGCATATATACAAATATATCTCAAATATGTACATGCATATATTATGTGTGCGTGTGCGTGTGTGTGTGAGGCAATATGAGCTATGGCTGCGAGCGTGCTGCGCCCTCGCTGCAATTATAAATTGGCGCCGCGCAAAAGTATGCAACACTTTTTTTCTGCCTGCTGCTGCAATTGTAAATTGGGCGTCGCGCAAAAGTATGCAACACTTTTTTGCCTGCCTGCTGCTCGCTGCAATTGTAAATTGGGCGTCGCGCAAAAGTATGCAACACTTTTTTTGTTTGCGAGCGCCACGAGAGGAAGCGAGCGAGCAGGAGAGCGGCAGCCATTGCGGAGAGCTGACCGCACCGTTGTCATTGCCACTTCATTAATGCAGGCCAAAGCACACACACACACACACACACACGCACACACATACATATATGCATACACACACAGATTAGCCAATCGTTTGCGCTTATGCCCCTTTGGCCATGGTTAAAGCATATTTGCCATTTACCCTTTGGCTGTATCCATTGTTGCCGGCATTGTTGTTACTTCTGCCGGCGGCAGCAGCGTTGTCTGCGCTGCTGCCGCTGCTGCTGTCGCTGTTGCTTTTGTGGCTGCGTTTATTGTTGCCCCGCTGCCTCATTAGGCGGCCAAACGTCTGTGGACTGTGCTGCGGCTGCGGCTGCGTTTGCGGCCATTCAATACACAAGCCCAGCTGCTAAGCACTTGGCCACGCACACAACAGCAACAGCAGCAACAGCAACAATAACAATGGCAGCCAGACAAGCAGTTGCAGGCGGAGGGCATTCTGCTCTTTGTCGCCAACGCCATTGCTATTGTTGTTGTTCCTGTTGACCCCAAATGGATTTCCTTGAAGCTCTCTCAATTTCTTGGCTTTGTTGTTGTTGTTGCTGTGCGGCTTCCCAACTCCATTGACAGCCGATGTCTGGCTGGCCAAAGTGCTTGGTTTAGAGGCAATCAAATTATATAGACGCTATATGGCTGGAAACTGTCCTCAAGTCGGCTTAGCTCAAGCGAAGGGCAGCACTTTTAACATATGTGTAGACTGTCTTTGAGAGAGAAGTATTGGGGAGATACAGGTACTAGATAAATATTTGAAGGTGTTTATATCGCTCATATTTCACAAGTATAAATTACTATATCTTAATCGTTTCGGTTTTTTTTTTCACATTATATAAGCTCTTAAAGCCTTAAATCCTTTGTCTCACATAAGAAGGAATCTCAGAGAGAGCACTGAAAGTGAGCAGCCTCAACCTTTGTTAAGTGAACTGCACATTAGTTAAGCGACTTTTCCTTTGTTCTACTTAAGCTGTAATTAAGTTAATGAATACTGAACAGTTTCGAAAACAATTTAAAGTTAATGTGTGTGTGTGTGTGTGTGCAAATATTGAATAAAGCTGAGGTGAGATAAGCAAACACACACTACACTACACTCGCTTGTGCTTGAGTTAAGCAGTTTAACTGTCATATTAACTGTCATATGCAGTGTAATACGCTGTGGCTCGTTTTTCAATTTTCTCACTGAGATGAAACATACATTTTATTGCATTTAACTCAGACAGAGACACACACACACACACACACATACGTATACGTATATGGCAAAATTCAAATTACATGCCCGGGCATTTGTGGCAACACACGCACACGGCACACATTATACAAGCAAACACACACAGGCACACACACACACTCGCACACTCGTCGCTCGTTTCGGGTGTGTATACGACAAGCCCTCAAATTCCTTTGGGGCTTTGCCCGAGTGCAATGTCTGTCAACACTAATTGTTGGCTGCTGTCGCTGCTGTCTTTGCTACAATAATGCTCTCAGTACGTACGTGTGCATGGATGTCTTGGCTGTGCCAGTGTGTGTGTGTGTGTGTATGTCTAAATCCTGCTTACAGGCAAACACATACACACACACACACACAGTGAGACTCAGGCTCTGGCAGCACACATAGGCGTTATCAGGAGCATCGCATCAGCAGGCAATGCCAAGCGTGCTGCTCATAGCCAGTTCACCTCTTGCCTCTGCCCTCTGCCCTTCTTCCCCCAGCCCAGTTACCTTCCCCCTGCTGCCTGCTGCCTGCCTGCCTGTCTTGCCCGTTATTGTCATTAGCCTGTGCACCCCCAGAGAAGCAGCTCCAGCTCTTGCCTAGCTGAGACTTTGGCCCGTGGCCGTTTTCGGGTGCGAACATAACACAAATGCTTGCTAACCAGGCCATGACACATACAACTACATCCACACACGTATACATTCACACACACATACATATGTTTAATTAAATTGGGTCAGAGCAGTTAACTCACTTGTCTTTGGATTATGTTTGCATTCCAACTAATCTCAGTCTTAGTCCCAGTCCCCATCTCCGTCTCCGTCTCAGTCTCCGTCTGAGCATAATATACGTACTTATACTACGCGTATACGTAATGCGTTATACCTTCTCGTTCGTTATTCTATATGCCTTATCTGCTGGCCAGTGCTGTCTCTCTCTTTTCCTCATTCTCTCCCTCTTTCTCTCTCCCTCTCGCTCTGCTCGCCTGCCTCCCGCTGTTATAATAAATTGCCCTTGTGACTCGCGCTGGCCGCATAAAATCAAATTATTGTCTCTACATTTCGGGGTGTCCGCAAAATATTGTCTTTTGCGAGTTTATTAAAACTTTTCACAGAGCTCCCCCGCTTTCCATCCCCCCCTCATAGCGGGCAGCGTACCCAACTAGCTAACTAAGTGCTCTATGGGTCTCGGGCAGGACTTGTTAGTTGACTGAAAACTTTTGACCTGTTGCCACACACACACATACGAGCGAACTAGCACATACGCAGAGAGAGAGAGGGAGGGGAAGAGAGAGGGAGAGAGAGAGTGGGAGTGGGAGAGATGCAGGAGAGAGCAGAGAGAGGGCTGAGAGAGAGGCAGGAGAGAGGGAAGAGCGCGCTCGTGAGGCAGAGCAACTTTGCGAAATCCTTAACTTTGCCGACTTCTTAGCTAAATTGCTTAATTAATTGGAGTGTGTCGCTTTGCTGGCGTTTTCGGTGGAGGGGAGAGGGTCGGATGAAGAAAAGAAGCATGTGAAAGAATGCGCATGCATTGCACTGTTATATTGCCAATTAAGTGGCATAAATAACCGAAATAATTCACACCAATTTGAGTGTGGCATGTGGTTAAATTAAAGTGTTAAGCAGTTTGGAAAACTGTTAAGCAAAACTGTTATACAAACTGTTATACAAAACTGTTATACAAAACTGAAACTGTTAAATAAAACTGTGCTACAGCTTGTAGCACTGTTATAAGCTGTCTTGTGCTAAAGCTGCTTCAGCCCAAAGGGGTTTTCCTTCTTTCTTTCTGTCTCTGCGCTCTCTGTCTTGCTCTCCTCTCTCTCTCTCTCTCTCCCCTCTCTTCTCCCTCTCCGTCTCCCTGCCTGACTGTCCTTTTAATTTTGCCACAAACTAAGCCCGTTTTGCCCATTTGTCCACTGGCATCCGTTGCCTGCCCCATCGGGGAAGGGAACTTGCCTAATCCAATGAAAACAAGCAGCTCAGCTCTGCCATTGATAAGGGCAGCTACCCTGCCCCTGCTCTGGTCGCCCTCAATCCGTAGTGGCACTGGCAACCGAGATACCCGAGACAGTGCGAGAGATAATGGTAAAGTGACACAGAGTATGTGCCGATAGATACCCCTGACATATTTATAAGAAATAAAACTATTTTTATTTTTCTGCATTTTGAGTTCTCAGCTCATTTGTAGCTGACACTGCACTGGCTGCAGCTTAAGTTGCCACAAGGGAGAGAGAGAGAGGGAGAAAGGAAGCTAGGGTTGTCCAAGGATCTCAAAGATTTAAATATGCGGTCGCCTTTGGATTTGCCAGTGCAACTTGGCAACATTTTGCACTGAAATTTTCTGCATAATTCCCGTTATGACACTTGTGGTAAGGGAGAGAGCGAGAAGGGGAGAGACTGAGGTGGAAGAGAGACAGAGACACATGTGCAACTACATGCGGTTGCAACCACAACAGATACAGCAAAACATTCAGAAGATACAGCTACAGTTGCAGATACACAGAGACACAGATTCGGCTGCCTGGAAGGAGACAAGACATAACTGACATTCCCTACGAGCAGCATACTAATTTATGTTATATGCGAATAGTCTAAATAAACCACCAAATGCCAAAGTTCTTTCACATGCCACATGCCGCATGCCACACGCCTCTCTCCCAGCCTTCAAATAATTTAGATTGATGCGTGCAGCAGGCTGGTCGTGTTAGGCTCGTGTTGCAATCAAACACGCAGACGACACTTGCATACCGCAAACATGCAACATGCAACACAGCTGTAACCCCCCTCGCTAACCCCCCCTCTGCCTACGCCTCTGCTACTTGCAAAAATCACAACAAAGCAGCGCAAATTAAATGTAATTAATAAATGAAAATACGCACTCGTAATTACAATTTGCCACGCCCTCCCTCCCACTGCCTTCCTCCCTCCCAGCCTGTCAGGCGTTGTTATCCCTTAAGTCGGAGCTGCCTTTGATTTTTACAATTTCAATTAGCGCTTAGCCTGGCCTAGAGCAGGGCCAGCAGCCAGGGGAGTGCCGAGAGAGGGGCGGGAGGGGGTTGCTAGCTGAGCTGAGCTGCTTGTGGCTGCTGCAAGGATTTACAGTCCTTGATTATTACATAACAAGCGAGAAAGTAAATTTCAACGTTTTGCGCAACAAAATTTATGTTAATTTCAATGGGCTTTCAGAGGGGGAGGGGAAGGGTGGCACGGACTAGCGGGCTGCCACTGACATCGCGAATTGAAAGCATGCCAGTGCCAGTGGCAGAGGCGGAGGCGTGGCTGTAGCTGGGTTAATAAGAGGTAGAGCAGCAGTAGTGGAAGGGGGAGCTGCCACTGCCACTGTCAGCCTGCTGCGTGTGTGCGTGGGAGTGCGAGGGAGGTAGGCGGGGGAGACAACTAATCGCTCTACACGCTCTGCCTAAATGCCGCTTTGTTTGCCAATTTAAGCCCAGAGAAAGAAAGAGAGAGAGAGAAGGAGAGACTTCTGCCGGAAAAGCGCCGCATAAGCTGCGCACATACATGCATAAACTACTTATATACATTATAAGAGAAGAGGGGAGAGAGAGAGAGAGAGAGAGAGACAGAAGAGGAAGAGGGGGTTGCCAACAGTTGGCTGCCACAAGGGTGGCCTATTTTTAGAAACACTTGAGCGACGCACTGGACTGAAGGTACAGGAATGTAATGAAAGGGAGTTACATTTATGGTGAGTTGAAGGTGAATTCAAGTTGAAGGTTATTATAACAGTTTGAACTACATATAACCCAAGGTAACTAAGGGTTATTAGGTGTAGGTGAAGTACAGCAGACGAAAGTTATTAAAAATCCTGAAATTGCAGGCATAGCTAACGCATTTGCAGTCTTTTTGATAAAGGAAATCTTTAAAGTCATCCATATCTTTATTATTATTACATATATCTTTATTATTATACATATGCATACAATATGCTCTATTTAAATTTTTCTTGCATATAATATGATATATATTTAATATTACCTAACGAATGCACTCACTTGAAGATTAAACTAGTTGAATAAATATTTATTAAATATTTAAAAAAAAGTCTAAGTCTTAAATTTTTCATATCATCTTGAATTTTTCATATCATAATTGAATTAATAACATTGACCTCCTTACTCACTCCATGCTTATATATTTTTCCTATAATATTTAATTAATGCTCTTAAAAACCTTCTTCAACTTTCCCTGCACTTCCTTTACCCCTGCTCTCTCACTCTCACTCTCGCTCTCACTCCATCTCCCTCTCTCCCCCTCTCGGCTTAAGATACACGCACTCGCGGGCTGCTTTTGGTATCTTTCTCTATGAGTCGGGGTCTCAGTCCCCTGGGACTGCGAATTAGTTGAACTTTGTTTTGTGTGTGTGTGTGTGTGCTCATTAGTTAATAACGTTAATAACTCGCGCTGATAGCTGCGACCAAAACAAAAAATCCCGAAAACAAATTGATGCAAGCTAAAAAAAAAACAAACAAAAAAAATATATATATATATTTATGGAAAATGCCGTTAGGGATTTGAGCACAGAGTGAGATGGATAGAGAGGAGAGCAGGCACATCGATAATGTGCGCAGATATCGCCGAATCCGGCGTAAGCAGGTGCCGCCGCTGCCGATAGCAGCAGCAGCAGTCGCCATACCCGCCTGACACCGCTTGGCACAGTCGAGCGAGCTGCAGATACAAATGTATCTCAGCGTATCGCTGGCCCGCTCTGTCCCGCTCTGTCCTGCTGTCCGTGTGTGCAGCACATGTGCCTCGCTCGTCGCATATGTCGCCGCTGCTTGGGATCGTTAATGACGCCGGCAAAGAGTTCGATAAGCCCGGGCAGAGGCAGAGGCTGAGGCCGAGATCGAAACGGCTGCAAAACGATCCGCTGCTGCGATCAATTTGTGAATATGCGATCGCCTAATTATTCCCACAGGGAGCCGATTCGATTTTGTAGAATTCGTGGTACGCGCAGAGAGCACAGAGCACAGATCCCAGATCACAGTTATCTGTCACCACAGTCGCCTCTACGAGCTCGTCACCGAAGCGTATCCACGCGCCTCGATAAATATTTGGACAGGCGCAGCGAGCGGTTCATTTCTTTCCATGGACTTCTTTGCAACGGGCGCATTCCAGCAGCTATTCAGCGATCTCGAGGAGCCAACTATGCTGGGGCTCGAGAATGAGATCTATGCCGGCTACGGGCAGCAGCAGCAACAGCAGCAGCAGCAACAGTTGCAGGCGGAGCTCAGCACGCCGGCAACAGCAGCAGCCTTGGATTGCTGCTATGCGGATGTGAATTTTGGCAATGGCTACGAGCCAGGTGGCATGGACTACTATGGCATCATTACACTGGACAGCAACAACAACATCAACAGCAGCAGCAGCAACCACAGCAGCAACAACAGCAACAACAGCAGCAACAGCAACAACAGCAGCAGCTGCAACCTGTACAGCGGCAACACCAACAACTACAGCGAGCAGGAGGAGCTGCTCTTCGACTTCAGTGATCCGGAATCATCGCTAATCTCGCCCTGCTCATCCACACCCGAGCTCAGTGATTGGGAGCAGCGGCTGCTCGATCATTTCGTTGAGATTCCCGAACTGATCGACATCCTGCCTGAACGTACACCACTTTGCACCGACATGTGCGACAGTTTTCTGCGCGAAAGTAATCACAATTTGCGCCTGGCCACGCCCAGCTCCCCGCCAGCTGCGGGAGGGGAAACTTCGGAGTCGGCTATACTGCAACTGGGCCAGAACGCGGCTGGGGAGAAGGGTTACCTCTGCACCTTTGGCAGTTGTGAGAAACTCTATGCCAAGCCGGCACATCTCAAAGCGCATCTGCGTCGTCATCTTGGCGAGAAACCCTACGCCTGCAACTGGGATGACTGCAGTTGGCGCTTCTCCCGCTCCGATGAACTTGCGCGCCATCGTCGCTCTCACTCGGGCGTTAAGCCCTACAAGTGTGACTACTGTGCCAAGTGTTTTTCCCGCTCTGATCACCTCACCAAGCATCGCAAGGTGCACGAGCGGCGTCTTCTGGCCGCGACACGTTCCGGCAAGCTGCTGCCCAACGGATCACTGCCCCAGAGCGTGTACGCAGTGCGTCCGGGTCGCAAGCGCAAGAATCAATTGTGACACGAGGCGCAGAGATCGTTTCCCCCATTTGTTTTCGAGTGAGTCAACAAGCTATGGATTTCATCAGGAATCGCAAATGAGACAAACCAGAGGCTGCATTTACGTGTTAGATAAGCAGGAGAAGGGGCAGGGTTGGAGAAGATCTTCCAGAGATCTCTAGAGATGCAAGAGTGAAGTAAATAATATGAAGAGTTTGAAATTAAGATAATATTAAAATTCCTTTTTTTTTTTTGGTACTCTACTAAGGCAAATTCCTTTTTTTTTATTTATATTTGTTTATACTAAATAAAAACCATAAACAACTATTTTTTCTTGCTTATATATTGTATATTTTATGTTTTTTCAGCCTTATCATACTTTTAAACACTTACACTATGAAAAACCTTCAAAAAATTGTGTAATATCAATGTTTTCTACGTTTTTCGCCTGCCTGTCTGTGCGAACACGCAGATCTCTGCTATAAGTAAAGCTAGAGACATCAATTTTGGTATGCGTGTATCTGTGTATAGTCCCTTTAACAAGCATTATTTAAATTTAAAATACCATGCCCAACGCTTACGCAAATCTATAGTTTGTGTTTATTTTCGCAGCGTGTACTTAGCCAGACACACAGATAAACATTTGGTAATTTAATTAAATCGCTCTATAAACATTTCATAGCTTCCCTGCTTTCACTCAACTCGTTTATCATAGGCAACCAAAAAAATAAATAAATAATAATTTTGAAAAACTATCGTCAAAAGCATCGACAGTTGGACAGCTGTCACTGACGTGGCCGATAAGCGAGAATGTTATCGGCTTCAATTGTGTCATACGGCGAGTGAGCTGGCAACGCTGAATTTATTTCAACTCTGGCTGGGTCATTTATCTGCAATGATGACTGTGTAGCTGCCGCTCAGGCAGCTCAGGGCTGCGCTGCGCTGCGCAGCTCATGGTAATTAAGTTTGTTTTTCACACCGACGCAATGCGATGCGAAGAGCGGAATCAGAGTCAGCAGCGGACAGGACAGGGACATGGTCATGGGTTGCCGACTGGAAGCCGAGTGGGATTGGGATTGGGAGTGGGAGTAGGGAATGTGACTGTGGATTGCAGCTCTGGCTCTGTGTGAGTCGTATCCTTTATGCGCTGTCATATTGCATACTTTACGGCTTTCAGCGCGAGTGCTTTTGTGCATTTCAAGAAAATTTACAGCGCAACTTTGCTTATTGTATAATGGCATTTACTTTGCCGACAACGATGGAGGAGGAGGACGACCACGACGACGACGACGTGGAGTACAACGATGCTGATGCCGCAACGATGTGGACGCAATTGTCCCCCCCTCTCTGCAGCTGTTCCTGCTCCTGTTGCCTCCGTTACTGCCCCTGTTGCTGCCTGCGCTGCTGCTGTTTTTCATGCAAAATTCCACAACAATTATTGCTCACCCATCGCCCATTGGCACGCTCCCCTCTCACCTCTCTCTCTCTCCTGCCCCCTGTCTGGGGCTCATTAAGGCGAACTTTGTAGCTGCCATTGCTGCATCTTGCAACACCAACACCAGCAACAACAACAAGTGCTTCTTATTCAAAAGTAATTAGCATAAAAATAAATACCACTCATTAAGTCATGTTGTTTTTATCTATTTGCCATTTGATATTGCGTGCTGTCGACAACGACAGCGAGAGAGGGAGAGCGAGAGTGGGAGATAGAGAGAGATAGGAAGTGAGACTGAGCTAGTCCCAGGCAGCTGCTTGAGTTCAAAGTGAGTGCTTTTTCCATACTACAACGTTTATGCCATG
This sequence comes from Zaprionus kolodkinae, assembly GCA_018901885.1. Taxonomy (NCBI): domain Eukaryota; kingdom Metazoa; phylum Arthropoda; class Insecta; order Diptera; family Drosophilidae; genus Zaprionus; species Zaprionus kolodkinae. Next base: position 25,846,850 of record JAEIFM010000181.1, read on the forward strand.
TGCTTAATGAGTTCTTGAATACAGAATAAAAAAATAATATCTGTTTATACAATAAAAAAGAATTTTGGACATAATATTATTAGAGTTTTCAAGCTAACTTCCACTGCGCAGCGTTGCCACCTGCTTAAACAGAGTTAAGTTGGCTGTGCTGCAGTATTTCATGCATTCAGGCGTTGCCAGCATATTAAACTGTGTTAAGTTGGCTGTGCCTCAGCCAGGTTGAATCTAACACAGTTAAGTTGGCTGTGCCTCAATTCTATTTACTCTATTTACGCTTTTAGGATACTACAAACATTTAAATACATTAAGTTTACTGGCTACTCAAACACTTTTCTACGCTATTCATGATATAAGCCACGCATAAACGTATTATATATGAACTTGCGTCTGTTCTACTTGTGCTTGTGTTGCTTAAGTAACTCGAGCTAAAGCGCCAGTTAGATTTAATTAAAGTCAAAGTATCTATAACCTGCTCGAAATGCATCTGCAAAGCGTATACTTGTATCTTTATCCATAACCTGCATCTGTATCTATTATATTATACTGTATATGTATCTATAGCAATGCATAAGCACGCAGCTGTAACTGCAACTGTATCTTTTGCTCTGGCTGTATCTGTATCTTGTTGCAAGCTGCTTAAGCCACTTTAAGATACATTTGAAGTTTTTGCGCACTCTGTGGCTCTGCGGCTGCTTTAAGCACACGCGCTGTGCATATTTCAATTGTAATTTTAATTAGATGCCGCGCCACGAGAGCGCAGCATAACTTTTGGCCAAACGCTAAGCCAGCAGATACTTACACACTTCCACACACAGAGAGAAAGAGAGAGAGAGAGCGAGAGCGAGACAAAGAGAATTCAATTAAATGTTCATCAAAAACTACAACAAAAATGGCGCACACAGATACATCTAAAAGTATCTACGACGTCGCAGGGTGCGCCGGGGCAGCATGATGATGACAACGACAAGAGACGATGACGATGATCACGATGAGCACGAGGACGATAATGATGACGATGATGATGATGATGATGATGATAGCTACACAGCTAGATATAGATACACTCGCTTTAGCTTTGGCTTTGGCTGTGACTGTGACGGCGCTGCCAATGCCGATGCGGGCGTTGTAATCAGCGCGAGGTGCGTGGAGTGGGAAGGGAGGGAGGCAGGGAGGGAGCAAGGGGAGGCTCGTAGACGACGTTGAGCACAAAAGTTATAAAATACCAGATAGATAGTAATTGCAGCAGTTGCCGCGTTGTGCGACTGTGTGTGTGTGTGTGTGTGTGCGACTGTGTGTGTGGGTGAAAATAAGCAGGAAACTGGAAATTACAAATGATACGGAAATAATGCGATATCATGAATCATTTTTACGAGAATCGAGACTTTGATTCTCCTGGGTAAATGATGCTGTGCCGCTTAGCCTGTTCCGGGTTGGGCTGTTCCGCTTCCAGTTCCTCTATCATACAGCCTTGGGCTGTGGGGGGGGGGGGAAGGGGATGTGGACTGCATGTGCAACACTTTTGGAGTCAACGAATTTGCATTGGAGTCGCCCAACTGGCGGCAACCGCACAAATAATGTCAACAACATTGCCAGCCATCAATAAAGCCAGCATCGACAGCTGGCATCGAATTCCCATTGCCCATTTACGGTCCTGGTCCAGTCAGACCAGTCCCAGTGCCAGCAGCTGCTCCATTTACCATTCCCATTCCCCATTTACCATTGCATATCCCATTTCCAAGAACACTTTGAAGCCTTTTAGTGCGGCATAATAAAAGAATTTTTCGATTTTATCGACGTTTCTGGAAGTAAACCATCAAAACTATCGATTAAATTTGTAATTTATTTGCTTGTTGCTTACCTCAAGTTTTACAGGCAGAAAGCTCTTTAAATAGTGCAAAAAAGACTTTAAGAGCAATCGATAGTGTAGAAAAACAATCGATGTTTGAAAAAAAATTCGTTAGTATCGATTGTGCGATGATTTGTAGCAGCACTAAAGCTTTGGCTAGTCGAAGCGATGATAGGAAGTTGGTTCTTTCTCTCTCCGTTTCCTCATGTTGCTTCCTTCTTATTCCTTCTTCCTCTATCCTTCTCGTTTCTTCTTAGCTCCTTTCTCTCTTCTTTCTTCCTCCTTTCTCCATCATTCTCCTTCGCTTTATGAATATGCTTTAAAGTTGCCTTAAAGCGCTTTGCCAAGGTGCAGATGAGCATCGATTAGTAAGATTGCCATGCGCTAGAGAGAGTGCGTGAGAGAGTGGGAGAGAGACAGTAAGAGAGAAAGAGAGAGAGAGAGAGCACAGCATATGGAAAATCGTATTATAAACATAGTGTGCAAACGCCGAGGCTGGAGTTGGCGCTACAAACGCTGCCCCTTTGAAAGTTCTCGACATGCAACATGAGGCATGCTCGAAAGCGTTGGATGAAGTTGACGCTGTGTTTGTGTCTGGTTTCACACCTTTGCCGTTTCATGTCACGTGGCAAGTGGCAATTGTCAGCAGACACCTCTCATGCTGCCCTCTTCCCTCTACCCTCTCTCTCTTTCTCCTCCCACTCTGCCCACTCTCAACCCATTAAAGTCACTTTTCGGACGCTGCTCGAGAGATGCTAATGAACTTAAGTAATGGCAGCAAGAGGAAGCAGCAAGATGGAGCAGCTGGGGCAGCTGAAGCTACCCAGGGCCAGGTTACTCCGGTTGCCACGTTTAACAATTTGCAGCCTTAATGTGGCACCAAAGTGTTAAAGTCTCTCTGGCCAAATGGGCGGCTCGGCTTGGCTTTATGTATGGCTTCTGTACGTGGCAAGTCGCCCTTTCAGCACAGTGTGTGTGTGTGTGTGTCTTCCAGGAGCAGCAGCACGCTTAATTATGAGGGCAACCCTTGCTATTAAAACAACTGAGGCAATATCTAATGAGGCAGGGGAAGAGGCAGAGAGAGAGAGGAAGATATATGCCTGCTCTCGATATCGACGAAAAATTGCAGCTACACATTTAGTCGGCATCCCACTGGGCCGACTTTAAAGTGTAATTTCTGTGGTTACATTTGCTAAACATAAATCTAATGGATATTAATACAAGTTAAGGTATACCCTACCTCTTTCTTTCTCCCCCCCTGCCCACCTGACACCCTCTTCAATCCACACACAGAGCTGCGTTCGTACGTGTCCTCGTATATTTTACGTGCCAGAGACGACGAGGCACGCGAGGATGGGCGGCGCAGTCTCAGCCGCACTGGCGATTTCCGGCATTGCTGGTTTATTATAATTCAACACGAATGTTTGCCCGTGTGTGTGTGTCTCTGTATGTGTGTGTGTGTGTGTGTTTGGGTTGGAACTCCGTCCTGGTCTACATTAAGTTGCTGCCAACATCAAAATATTTCAATTTTGCAGTTCGCTTTGCGGCCGTTTTGGCATTTCAATGTTTTTTACACGGGTCAGGCTATTTGCTGTGTGTGTGTGTATGGGTGTGTGTGTGTGTGGGGCCGCTTGCCTCTAGTTTAATGCCATAAAAAGGCCATATCCGGTTTGTGTACGAGATTTTATGCGCTTTATGCATAGCATAGAGGGGCGAGCGCTCATTTAAATTAGATCAGCGGGAAAGGTTTTTCGGTCAGATTCGACCAAAGGCTTTGGCTCTATCTAAGCGGGTGTGTGTGTGTGTGTGTGTGTGAGTTACGAGTGAGCATATGTATGTGTATGTGTAGGGGTGTAGGTGAATTGGTTTCAAGCGGAGAGGGGTGGCAAAGTGCCTAATAACGGGCGAAGGTCAAGCGTAGAGCATAGAATCGGATGGAGGAACTAAAGGGAAGTCGAATAAAGAGCACTACAAATTAAAAAGAGGGTATTGGATATATTTTGGGATTTCATATTTGCATTAAATTTGATAATTTAATTGGGCATAGCTTTAAGAAGCGTTAGAAAGCGAAGGAAATGTTTATAATAATTGATAGATGATATGGGTTATAGGTTTTCGGGCTAGAGTAGAACAAAAATTGATTTTTTCTTTTAGTTTGTCATGAAATTTTAAACTCAGATTTAAGATGAGTTTAATTCCTAAAAAATGAAGGTTTCCCAAAACTGATACGAGCTTTTTCGAGAAGTTATGATTTTAGGAAGATATAATAAGTAATTTTGCAACGCCCTCGAGCGGTAGCAGGATGCAGATCTATCTAGCAAGCTCATACTATCTAGTATGCTAGGTATAAAGGAGTTTGAAGAAGAGAAAGAGTCAGTAAAGCGTAGAGTACACTGAATCGATAGATCCATGTCGTCCAAGTTAGTGAAGACATTACTGAAAAGGCGGTTAATGGCGACCACAGCGACTTTAGCTGTCTCTCTACCTCTCTCTCTCTCTCTCTCTTTCTCTCTCACTCTCTCCCTTTCCCTTCGTCTGCCTTACTCCTTCTCCTGCTCGTTGCCCCTAACTCCCTCTATCTCTCACTCTATCTCTGCATCGGGGGAACTTTGATTAAAAAGTTCGCACGTCACCCAATGGCGCTAATCAAGCCCATGAGCAAAGGCAGCAGACAGAGTCAGATATGCCACACAATGAGAGAGAGAGAGCGGGAGAGGGGGTAGAAAGGGGAAGAGCAAGAGAGGAGAGTTGGCAAGGGATGGAGCGTGTCGGAGAGATATGGCAACGACACTTGGCCCCAAAATAATACAAAGCGAAAGTTTGTTTCAATCAATGTGGCTTGCTGGCTTGCGCAGCAACAACAGCAACATCTACAGCAGCAACAGCTACAACAACAACAACAACAACATGAGATACAAATACAATGGCAGCGGCAACAACAAAGTTGTAAACGAGCACATAAATAACTTGAGTTGGCTCTGGGCGCCAGGGAGAAGGTCGCCAAACGTCAATGGAATATCAATTTTAAAGCAAGAGCAATGGCGATGGCAGCAACAGCAGCAGCAGCAGCAGCAGCAGCAGCAGTTGCGGATGCGGATACAGATACAGATAATAGACATAGATACGGATGCGTTCTATGCATGTGTGTGTGTGGACACGATTTTTGGGTCTATGACAATAAGTTGACGCAGAGACCGAGTCGAAACTCAAATTGAAATGCAAGCGGAGCAAGGAGGTTGCACTGGCAAAGCAGGGGAAGCAGAGCAACAGAGAGGGAAGGCAGTAAAAGAGAGGGAGGGCAAAGGAATAGAGAGAGAAAGAGAGAGGGAGAGGGAGGAGAGAGAAGGAGGTACTCTCAGCACGCTGAGAGTTAAGCAAAATATGATTTGCCTGTCGCTCATAGAGTTGACAGCACTGTGGCCTGGGCTGTCAGTGTTGCCACACGATCTGGGCAAAATATACAGCAGCATGTGCACATTTGGCTACTTTACCGCCAACTGAGCAAACTTTAGCGGGAATCTGGCCAGACGGGCAACGCGCTGCAATGAATGGACATGTCTTATTCCACTTGCCCCACGAGTCGACAGATTCAACACTCAACCAATCTCTGCTTGTCTCTCCATGTGCCGCTTTCCAACACTGCCCCTGCCTGTCCTGCTGCGATGCGAATCGAAAGCAAAGCAGAGCAACAACAACAACAACAAATCTTTTTGTTGCATCAGTTGAGCGCAAAACTTTGTACGATACCACAAAAAAAAGAAAATGAAGAAGAAAGAAAGAAGAGCAGCAGAAGGAATAGAGAACCAAAATAAAAATCAAAATGAAAGCAGAGCGAGACAACGACGCAGCAATACGCTTACTTTTAGCCGGAAAAGGCTGCTATAAAAGCGATCTCAACAGAGAGAAATCTAGAGAAACATGTCTTGTGTGCGACTCCAGCTGGGAAAGGGTATGGCAAGCAGAAAAGAAATAAATAACACACACAAAAAGGAATGAAAAGGAGCAAAGCAAGAGCAACAAACAATGGGGCAAAAAATGCCGATAAACGGAAATACAAAACAAGAAACGTGCACAAATCTAATTTCCAAACAACACGCGCGCGCAGACCAAGCAGCAGCAACAACAACAAGAGAGAGAGAGAAAGAGGGAAGAGCAGACTGAGAGATACACTAGCAACAACAAGAAGAAAAGGAGTAGGAGAACGAGGCAAGTCGAAAGATGACGACGACGACGACGTCAACGGCGTAAAAATTGAAATGAAGATAGACGCGCCGGCAGCAACACCAGCTACGCCAGCAACAGCAGCAGCCACAACAACAACTACAACAACAACGCTGGCCATGGCAACAACAGAATGAAACTTTTCAATATCCGCATCCGCTCATGAATAATAATTTAAAATGGCTGCCGCTGCCGCTGGCACTGCTGCTGCTGCTGCTGCTGCTGCTGCTGTTGCCGGTGCTGCTGGCATCGCTGCGGACTTGCTAGCCGGCAGCATGCGAGGCAATTGAGCTCGGAGCAGAGCACAGCTGAGCACCACGAATGTCTCCAGCCCGCAGCAGGCATATAACTTAACCGAGATGGCGGCACAACTGGAAAACAAATGAAAAACGCGTGAAAAACTCAACAAAATGACGAGCAGCTGGCACTGGCCTCACCTCAGGTAGAGGCCTCCAGTTGTGTATGAGTTGATGAGTTTGTCACCTGAGCCAACTGTACCCAATCTAGATATTGATGCCTGCCGCTTTCCCTACTCCCTGTGCCCTTCTGCCTGCTCCTTGTGGCCTGCTCCCTACAGCCCGCTCCCTATGCTTTGCTCTCTTCTCCCCTTCGCCCAGCATAGATTATAATAAGTACCTGGAATCGCGCGTTATTTGAATCAGCTTTTATAATCCTGAGTGGCTTCTTGCCGGCTCATTGCCGTTGTCTGGCTGAGGGCTGACGTTGTCAGTTTCGCTGGCGAACGATAATGATAAAACTTTTTTTTTGGGGACTCAAAAATCGAGTATACAATCTACCAATAAACTCAGGCTCCTCTCTATTCCCCCCCCCTTCCCCTGCCGCTGCTCCTACCCCTGCCTTTGTGCCGCCATTAACCGCACATCAAATTCTTATTAGCGCCATTGCTGGCGCTCAATTTCAATTGATTCGTTTGCCAAATGCCGACAAAACTTTTCCAATCAGTCCTTCCCCTTCCTCCCTGCTCTTCTGCCTTATGCAATCCTTCTTGAGCCGCCCTATTTCTTGGGAGGGGGGAGTACTTTTTGATATGTTTTCATTTTTCTCTCGCTGCGTCGTTGCGTCGTGCTGCGTGCACGCTAAAAACCCAATTAAACGCGCCATTAAATTATTTCGCAATTTGCATATATTTCGTATTTCGACTCAATAAAATTTCACACCTGAGTGCTTGCTAACACACACCCACACACACACACCAATACACACACGCACAGGCACACCTGCTACCCTATATACAATTTTTTCTCCGCACTTCCTGCTCTCCCACTTCCTGCTTCTCTCTTCCTTGGTTTTGTTTTGCTTCTATTTCATTTTTGCTTGCTTCCTTTTCTTTTTCTTTTTGTTTTTTTTTTTTTTTATTTTATTTGTGTTTTCCAATTTGTTGTCGATTTAGTCCCTCTTCAACTTGGGTTTAGTTCTGGGTTACTGCCCCCTTCCACTCATTGTTTTTCTCTTCACAAACAAATCAATAATCAGCACAATCTTTAAATAAAACGTGTGAGTTCTTCAAATTTTTGAGCGAGGTGCTCTATATATTGATGCTGAAGGGGAAGTTTCCTTAACAGACAGCTCTCTAAAGCAGAGATCTCTTCGGACATCTTGTTAAATGTGCGTTCAAAATAGTTTTTACTGTCTAAACCATATACCACGCATATTTTAATTCCATATTGACTGCAGACAAACTCTACTCTATCATATAATGCCTAAAAATCTGCAGTTTCCCTCTCAAAAATGTCTCTTAATATTTAACTTAAAATTTACAGAGTATCTCGTCGTCTACACTCTGCACTCCTATAACTTCTTCTTACTTATTATTGTTCATTATTGCTGCCTTTCATCGTTACATCTCAAGCTTTGTTGGCAGAGAGAAAGAAAGAGAGAGAGAGAGAGAGAGAGTGAGTGCTTTCTAAGTGAAATTGATAAGCTGCTACGAATCGTGTTATATCTCGCTGTGTTGCTAACTCTCCCCCCCACCCCTCCTTCCCCCTGCTCATGTTGATTTGACTGTCTCGTGACATGACCCAGAGATGTGTGCACATCGCATATAATTCTGCAATTTGTTACCTCTTTCTCTCTCACTCTCACTCTTGGCTCTCTTTTCTTTTTTTTTCTTAATTTCTTTAACTGCTTTGTGCACGCCTGCCACGCCCACTTAACCCCCCGTCTCCCCTTCCCACTCCCCGCACAGCAGCGTAGTGCAGTGCACGCACAGCCGCGCACATAAAATAAATAAATAAAGAAAAAAAAAAACGAACCATCTACATGAGGCGCATATTTAATTTGCCCAGCTCGACGAGCCGCCCCCTTCCCCCAACAGGCCCCCCTCCACCCTCCCTCACCCAAACCCTACGCAGATCCTGTCACAAAAGGATTTCCACAGCCTGCGCTCGGCCCGACTCGATTGTGCCTGTTGTGCCTGGCTTGGGTTCTTCAGTTATTTTAATTTTTTTTTTTAATTTTTTTTTTTTTTGCTTTTTGTTGCGTGCGTATTTGTATTTGTGTTTGTGTTTTTTTTTTGCCTGTTTTTTGCCCACCCTCCCCACTCCCTCCCCCACAGTTTCGTTTTGAGCCTTTTTCATGCGCTTTGTTGCTGGATTTTTCTTTTTTTAAATTTCATTTTATGCATACATTATTTTTATTTCTTTCATTATTAATCGCATGTTTACACACCAGAAACGCACCGTGCATGCACGCATGTGTGCGTGTGCAGGCGTGTGTGTGTGTGTGTGTGTGCGGGCGGGGTAGGCGTGGCGGGGTCACGAGTTTTCTTTAAATTTCAAAACACGCAAGCGGCGATGTTCTGCGCCGGCATAATGAAGTGCGATCATAAATCACATTAATTGCACGCTAGATGGCGCGCTGTCAACATTCAATATGGCGGCGCCTAAGTCAAAATGGCCGACTCAAGCAGGCGAGCGTGACAGAGCGAGAGAGAGAGAGAGAGAGAGAGAGAGAGAAAGAGAGAGAATGAACGGGTAAACAAACATTAAAAAAGATTTAGGGTTGGACAACGTGAAAATGAAACTCTCGCTCACTCTTTCTGCATTTCTCTCTCTCTTTCTAGCTAAGAGCTGAGCGCGCATCAAAGTTTAATTAAAATTTTGCTTTGCCAAAGTTGTTAAAATGTAATTTAAAATTGACAAAAAGCAACAGCAACAACAACACAAAAACGAGACAACAACAACTGCACAAATAGAAACTAAATTGAACGCCAAAACCAAACGAATCGTGTAAAGTGAGAACGCCTGGCAAAGAGAGTTAGATAGAGATAGCGAAAAATACCGGAGAGCGAGAGAGAGCGAAAGATAAACAGAGAAAAAGAGAGTAAAACAAAAGGCGTGCTACAATGACAACTGCCACAAGCAAAAGCAACCACAAAATCTGCTGGCAACAAGCTATCCGCACATATGCACCTACACACACTCCCACACACACACACACTCCCACACACACCCTCACATGGGCAGTGCATTATTAGTGTATTGTCGTGTGCCACGCCCATGCGCCCATGCGCAGCCTGATAAAGTTCAAAAGTGAATGCTTTTTAGTTACACAAATTGCCAAACAAACAAATTCGCCAAATGCAACGGGGCGGCAAGCAGGGGCAAAAAAAAAGCGTCAGGCTTGCCTGCCTGCCTACCTCCCTCCCTCCCTCTTCCCTACACAGCCACAGCAAATAGTGGCAACCACACACACACACACGCACACACACACGCAAAGGTTTATAGCGAAAAGATGACCAGCGTCGAGGGGGCAGCAGCAGCAACCATTGTCAGCATCGAACTCGCAACGGGAGTTTTTAGTTACAGTCCCCTCTCACTCCCTGCCCCCCTCTCACTCCCTGCCCGTGCAGCAAGTTAGCCAAGAAAAACTGCAAACATTTTAGCCCCAACACACACACACACACACAGAGACACACACGGCACTCGTGTAAGTGCGCCCCAAAAAATATAACTGCTTTTAGTTTTTACTTCCGTTTTAATGCACCGCATCACCGCGGTTACACCGCCATGCCCCGAAATTGCTACGCTCGAATTGAGCCTGCGGCTCCTCCGCGTCCTCGCTTTCACCCTCTCCCCCTCTGTCGGGCATATCAGTTCCATAGCTCTCGAAATGGAAAGCCAAATTGAAGTTGCCAGTGCCAACTGAAGGTCGTGGGGATCAGTAGATAAATTGAAGCTACTTATGCTCTTATTTAGAAATTAAAGCAGGCAAGAAGAAAATTGGAATCGAACTAAATGTTAAAGCTGTAACTCCTCTCTTCCAATCCCAGTCCGCATCTGCTTTGGCAACACTGGCAGCGCGACAATCCCTGCAGCAGCAGCAGCGCGCCATGGCCGGCATCCGCAATGTGTGTGTGGTCGCACTGGAGTTGGTCGCGCTGGTCACATTGGTTGAATTGTTTTGTTGACTGACTTTGGTTGACCCTGCTTGTGGGTAGTGCAGAGGGGGGGCAGGGTATTGGACTTTTGGCTGCTCTCTAGCAAGCAGTAGATCCTACCTACCTGCAAACTTCTCCCCGTTGAAATAGTTGTGCATCTTTTATGTAAGTTATTCTTAATTTTATCTGTTTGACGTTTGCAATTTAGTTTCCGTGTCGCGAGAATTCTAAATTGCGGTGACATTAGCTTAATTGCCACAACCAAGCTGGAGAGGGAGAGAGAGAGAGAGAGAGAGAGAGAGAAGGGGAGAGACAGCGTGCTGCACACGTTGTTGGTCAAGCGGAAATGCTGTCCAAAGCGGATGCACATTTCCAAATCTCTCGTGTGTGACGTAATATGAGCGACTTCCGTTTGCACTTTGAACTTCCGGCGAGTAACATAGCGCTCGGCTTTTGTCCAGCAGCAGCAGCAACAGGAGCAGCGGCAGTTAGTGAGCTCATCAAACTGTCAGCAAAAGACGTGCACACTGCAACAAATGAAAACCGCCACACACACACAGAACAGTCACCCACACACTGACACACACATACACTCTCACTCTCACACACACACACACGTTGAGAGAAAGTTGCCTAGTTGCCGGCTGAGTGATGGCCCTAAGGTCGAAATAGCAATGCCCGAAACTTTGAACAATTTAAATGAAGAGAGAGAGAGAGAGAGAGCACAGCTACACTGGCAGAAATAGTGTAGCTAAAAGTGTGCACAAATTAAATAATATATTTATTAATTAATTTTATTTATTGTATATTTATTATATTATTTTAAACAATATACAGATTTTTTGGCTTTAGCTCACTTTGTTCCCAGTTTCAGCTCCCCTTTTTCTTGCAGTGCTGTTGCCATCCCGCTGGCAGCCTTTTAACAAGTTATTTATGTTTCAGCGCATATTAAGTTTTCGAGCAGAAATACCTAATAATTAAAATAACGTGGCAACCGGCCCACTTGAGTCCAGCAAGCAAAGTCCCTAAGATCCACAGGCAGAGAAAAGCGGCAACTTTTCGTTCGAGGACAATGTCGTCGCCCAGGGAGAGACAGGGAGGAGAGAGAGGGAGAGAGAGAGGGAGAGCGAGAGAGAGAGAGCGATAGCACCGTAAATTATTCATGTGCATTCGGCAGTGGGCGTCGGCCACTGGGCAAGTGCCATTTTACATGTGTTTTCCACGTGTTTTAATTAGTTTTGCAAAGTTCATCAACTGTGAGCAGCTACAGCCTCCTGTCCTCGCTCTCTCTCTCTCTCTCTCTCTCTCTCTCTCGAGTAGCTTGTGAGTTATGGGGCGCGCCTTAGGCAACGCCGCCTCGAATAATGAACATCACAAATCAACAGCTCGTCATTAGCACACAATACACCACAGTTCAGAAAGGGGTGTAGTACCCCCCCCCCCTTTTTTTTGTGGCATGGCGTTCATAATTTTTCAGCTCAGTGGAGCAAAGTGTTGGGTGTAGGGGTCGCATACAGGTAATTACAACAGCTGTTGTCCACATTAATTGTGCAGCGTGCAGGCGGGATGAGAGTGACAAGCACATAGACACACACACACGAACAGACAAGCACAAGCAGGCACACACATGCAACCACAATGGCCTGAAGGGGGAGGTGCGTCACAAAGAAGTATTGCATTACCGCTGACAGGCCTCAAAAATATGAGACTTTATTGGTTTTGATGGCGATTGATGCTCATTAAACGCTCGTTGCAATATATCGAATTATCGAACGAAGGAACTTCTAATTGCAAGCGCAATTTAATAGGCAGCTACACATATTACGTATACGCAACAAAGAAACGTGCTGCAGCACTCGCTCAAATTGCACACATGCGGCGCCTAGAGCACACTCTTCTACGATGAAATGCAGTAGGGTGAATATGGGAAATGAGAGGGTGTCATAGGGAGGGGAATCCCCACACGCCATGCTAATGGGGCAAGCCTTCACAGACAGCCAGCAGAGGAAAAGAGAGAGAGCAGCGAGAGCAAGAGCGAGCAGAGCAGCGCATCCATTCGAGCGGGACAGCTCAGTGAAGCAGCCCAGCGGGCGCAGCCTGGCAAGAACTTGGTTTATTTGATTTAATAAAGCACAAGGTAAACAACAGCAGGCAGCTGGAAACCGTGTCGAACTGAGCAAACAACAAATAAAATGGGAAACCAATGTAAAAATAAAAAAAGGAGAGAAAAAAGAGAAAAAACCCCCCGAGTTTCCATTCGCTCTACCTACGAAAATACATATTTAACCCTTTTAGCTGCCCTTCAACGCCTCCTCCTCCCCCTCCCCCACATTCCTTGGGGAAAACACTTGCCATGGTTTATTAGAAAAGGCAAAGGACAAAACAGGTGCAAGCAGAATGAAAACAGGCAAAGCAAAGTGAATACCTAAGGTAATCGAAAGAAATTTATAAAAATATTATAATAAATAACATTGTATCATAAAAAATTCTCAAAAAAAGGTTATACTAATTATATGCAAATGTAACATATAGAAGAAGGCGTGGTAGCCCACACAAAGGGAATACGCAAGGGAAAACCATGTTCATCTTTTCTGTCTGTTTGAACACGCAAATCTCAGTTAATATAGAAGCTTATGAGCCCAAATTTGACATTAAGCTTCCTAGATATATAGTATAGCTAACTATAGAGCATAGCGTATCTGCCTATCGGCTTCTCTCGAAAACATCTCCCACTAGTTGTTTTATATTCCATTTTATCAGCATAATTTTAAATGCAGTTCCATTTCAAAGGCAATTCCGCAATCAATCAAACATTGATAAAAACAAAAAAAATAGCAAATATCATAGATCATTTTGAAAGCAAGGTTATTTATCTTTTGCCTGGCTTTTAATTTACAGTTTAACCAACTTATTCATAACTCTATTAGTTTGCTTGTATTATGAAGTTCTTTCCACATTTTTTCTCCCCCCTTCGTTTTTTTTTTGCCGGAATACGTAAAACAAAGCAATTGCGAGCGATACCCGCGGGATACATCCAATCACAGTCAATCAATTTGCCGCTGTGCGTAATGTGTAATTAAAAACTTAAAAAAACGTGACTGCCAGTGGGTAGAGCCTGCTGTGCCAGCAGATACCCTGCAGGGGGAGTGTACCCATTGCAGAGTAAATAAAACTAAGCAGAAACGTCGCATATTTATCAATGTTAGAGAGTTAATTGACCCAAGTGCAGCACTCCCCATGCGGCCACTTAATGAGTACAGGGTATACAAATATTTATGAGTGTAGTACATCGCCAGTATCTATTATACATTTTTTTGTTGCAGTGCATTTACCTGCGAGCAAATTGCAAAAAACCTGCAAACGGAAAACTGAAAACTGAAAACAGCAGCAGCGGCAGTGGCATCCAGCGTGTGCTGCAAAAATGAAAATGAAAATGAAAATTTGATTTGGCTTTCCACGGGGCTGGTTGCATTTTAATGAGACGCGAGACTCGCGAATACCTTGCGGCAAACCCGATAATAATGCAAAAAGTGTGCGCGACTCAAGCGTAGCCAACACTTTTTGGTTTCATTAATTGTCAGTGTAATTGCCAAGCGTGCGTGCGTGTGTGTCTTTGTGTGTGTGTGTGCCTTTGTGTGTGTGTGTGTATGCAGGCATGTGTTTGTGTGCCGCGGGTAATGCGGTTGCTTTCTTGCTAAAAATTAATTTAATTTGTAATATGAACTACGCTCCCAAAACTCATTTCAAAGACGTGGAAAAGGGAAGAATCATTATTAAAACTTTTGACTTATTCTGAGAGAATTTTACCATGACTTTAATATCATTTTCTGCCCTGTCTAAGATTGCAACAATGTATGTGCAACGTTTGACAATACTGCTTGCTGACGCTGATTTAAATTCTACACTTTCGCGTAGATAATTTCAATTTAAAGCGCCGCTGGCATAGTTATTATTTAATTGGCACATTAATTTAACCACAATGGCCCAATAAAAACACATAGCCCCATAAAATTTTAATTTATTTTTGTACCCTATGCTCATAAAGCGCAGCAAGTGAGTATAACAGACAATGTGGGAGTATAACAGTCATAGACAATGAGGAACCAAAAAATTTTAGCATACTTTTAAGCTGCAGCTGCAATTGACTTCCCTAAAATAAATGTAGCATACTTTTGAGCTGCAGCTGCAATTGTCTTGCTTAATTAATAAGACGTTGCTATGGCCTTCTGTTTATAATATTTTTCTAGGGTATCTGCTGCACTGGCACCACCCTAACGCGTTGAATTCTTTTCGCGCTTTGCTCCTGCAACTATGCAACGGTAAAATGTCGGCAACGCGCTGCGTCAACAATATTTGCGAATGCTGCAAATTAGCTCGTGTTCAATGACTAATTTAATGCACATTTCGGTGAATATCAAATGGAATTCCCGACGCCAACGCCGGCGCCGACGTCGCCACCGCCACCGCATGCTGAGCATATTTCTACGCTAAACAACTGCCCAAAATATATATTAGTCTCTTTGTGTGTGTGTGTCTGTGTGTGTGTGTAAGTAAATCATAGCCACAACAACAACAACAAGCATAGTCGAGTTGGTTACGCAACACTGTGCAAAATCTGTGCCAACTGCTGCAGCAATGAAGTTTATGTTTTTTAATTAAAATTTGCTGCCCAAAGAATTTGAATGCTTCCTGCCTGCCAGTGTGTATGTGTGTGTGTGTGGGAGGGTGTGTGTGTGGGTGTGTTGCTATTTGGCTTGTTGTTATTTCTTGCTGCGCATTTATCATGAATGAAATTTTATATGGAACGACCACATTATGCGCAGGTGTGCCCAGGTGCGCGTGCGGCTATTTAAAAATGGTCAGCGCTCATAAATTTAACGCGAGCAGCACAGGCTCCCACACACACACACACACACATACTTTGAGGTGTTTGCCTGTGTGTGTGTGTGTGTATATCGAGCGTGCCACAGGCTCGTTGTGCATGTCCTGCTACAATCGCATTTTATGCGTTTTTCAAGTGCGCGAATGGGCGCAATACTTGCTTGCCACGCCCCCCGCTAGGAATACAGCTCGCTGTGCTGCCTCTCTTTTCTGCAGTTCTCCTTCTCTTTTCAATAACTTTGTCTCTCTTTCACTTCAGCTTTCTAGGTTTTCTCACATTTTGTTGCCTAAATTCATTTTCGTTTCGTTTTCCCTTTAATCGTTGGTTGAAATCGTTTCTTTTGCACTTATAGGATATTTGTGTGGCCGACTACCCCGTCTCCCTCTTGAGGCCCTTTTCGGGCAACGTCTTTAACGCTCGATTAATTGGCTGCCAATCGCAGTTTGTTCTGCAATCGATCGCTGCGCTGGCAATCGATTGTCAGCCACAGTCGATTGCACCAACAGCACCAATTGCTCTGGCTCTCTCGCTCTCTTTCTCTCTCTTCTTCTCTCTCTCTCTCTCTTTCCCTTTCCCTTTCTTTCTCCATCCCACTGTCGCTCCCGGTCCACTTCACGCTTCATTTAAGGCCAAAAGCGCCAACGGCGACGCGACTGCGACGCAACAGCAGCGCCAGTCGATTAATTATGTGGGCAGAGGACGCAGCCCCCTCTCTCTCACACACACACACACACATGAGCTCCCTATACACACATACATACGTGTAAGTGTGTGTGTGTGTGTGGGTGTTGACATAATATATGCGTTCTTATTAACAATTTCGTCGCCATCGTCGAGCGAGTCTGATTGTGCGCACGCCGGGTGGGCCGGGGAGAGGAAGGGTAGAGCGCGGGTTAGTTAGCTGCCTGCTGCCTGCTGCCCGGGAAGGGTGAGAGCGTGGAGCCGAAGGACTCTCTACCAACTGAAGCTTCATTTGGATGTGTAAACGTGTTATTTATTTCCAAAACTGAATGTTGCCTTTTAAGTGGCAATAAATCAAATTGAGAGTCCCAGCCCGCCTCCCCCTCAACCATCCCTTCCCCCGACTGCAGGGGCAAAAGCCAAAAGGGCGTCGCATGTGGCAATGCGAGGGCGTGGCATGGCGTTAGTCAGTCAAGCAGTCCGAACGGGGGCGGGGGGGACGCAACTTACTTTCATATTTGACTTAGTCATAAAAGCGTAGCATACCATCAGGCGCAGCGAATAAAAGTTGGCATAGAAAGAGCTACAAGACCGCACGACGAGCAGCGGCGGCGGCAGCGACTGCGACAGCAAGCGAACCCTCAGCGACTCAGTCAGCTGTAAGCCAGTCGACGACGCTGTCGCCACACTCGGCGAGAGTCCTCGCGAAGACGCTGCCATCGCCATCGCCATCCTCGTCGTCGTCGTCGTCGCGGCTTTGTGTGCTGCGTTGTTTGTTTAGCGCTCCATAAGCTCTTAAGCTCATTTCGGTTGCGTTTTATTTGTAACTTGAGGCACACACACACACAGAGAGAGAAAGAGAGAGAGTTGCACAGAGTGTGAGAGAGCGAGCAAGTGCGGGAGAGACAGCGTGCTGGCCTTATTTATTTAAAATAAAGCTGCCATGCTGCTGAAAACATTGAGTTAAACAATTGCCAGAGCTGCCAGAGCTGCCACAGCTGCAACGGGCTATGAAGTTGCCCAAGGACTCACCCGATGAACTCAATGCAAACTCAAGTGAAACACACAGGTAACAAAAAGCCCCAGTAGGGCCAAAAGCAGTTGGCATTCTTTAGCTTAAATAACTAGCCGGAAAGAAAGAAAGCCCAAGAAAGAAGCTGCAAAATGGCTAGAGAAATTCTTTGAGAGTTGCGAAAAATTGCTAAGAAGTAATCTCTTCTCTTGTCTTGATTTCAATATCGTTTAAGAGGAATCTTTTTATTTTTTTTGTGCCTAAATCGATATCGCTTAAGAGCAATGATATATCGTAAGGATATATACGATTATTATAGCTGCTATAGGGATCTTAAAATCATACAATGATATTCTATTTATAATTTTAGTTTCATAAAAAAGGCAGCATATCCTAAAGATTTTAACATCATATCGTTCTATTGATCGTTATGTGCAATGCTGCAAGGAAACTTAATGAAACATTGATACATTCCTATTTATAGATGCTTTAGGAATCTTAAAATCATCCAATGATATTCTATATATATATATAATTTTAGTTTCATAAGAAAGGCAGCATAGCGAGCAGTGCCAGCACTTCACTGACATTTATGAGGCGACAGCGTGTGTGCCAGTCGCTTTTCCCTCCTTATCTATTTCCCTCTCTCCCTTCTCCTTCTCCCTCTCCCTCTCCCTCTCTCTCTCTCTCTCTCTCTCTCTCTCGTTCTCCTTCTCTGCTTGTCTCCTTCCTTAACAGTTGAATTTAACGCTCTGTTGTTGTGCGTTTGACCGAAACACTGACAGAATCCTTCGCTCTCCTAGTATACGCTCTATACTTGTATATCTTCCATCTAACGCTGTGCGTCTTCTATCTGGCAACTAGCATCTGTTGGCTTCCATTGTTTCAGCATTGCCTTGCAGGCAGGGGGAAGGGGAAGGGGAAGGGGGAGCAGGGTGCAGGGTGCTGGTAGCTGGGAGCAGAGTTCATTCTCCCACACTCGGCTGACTTGCATATCAAGTTGCTGGTGCGCTTTGGCTGTTTCCTAATCGTCTGTCTAAGTGTCAGTCCGTTTTGTTTGATTGATTTTTGCGTGGCACACACACACACCAACACACACACACATATATATATACACACATAAAAAGAGCATCTTCCACTTGCGCTTGTGTGCATTTATTGGCGTAGGAAATTCAATTTTCAATTCAAGACGAGCACGAAAGCCGATTGACAGCAGGCAACACGGCAAGGCAGCAGAAGGAAGAGGCAAGAGGGAGATAGATAGCTAGGTAGGAGTGTGGGATAGGTGCCTGGGGGAGATCATGCACATTTGCATAGTCCTTTTATCTGCAATTGTGTAGAGATTTCTCTGGGGCAGTTCAGCAAGTCAGCAGAGTCCCCCTCCTCTCCTCCTCCCTGCCTCGTCGATCTGCGCTCAATTTAATTGTTTGCCAAACCCGGCAAAATGCAATAAATTATGCAATTAAATTCAGTTAGAGGGGGGCAAAAAAAAAACAGCTGCAAATCGCATTAAAAGCAGCCGTTTTATGGCTGCTTAAAATTCAGGCAGACAGGAATGAGTTAGGTAGAGAGGCAGGGAGAGCTGCGGGTTATCTCTCAGCCGATTATCGATTAGTGGCGCTCAAGTCGAGCGTTGTTACGTTGAGCAGCACTTGATGCACTCACAGATCTGCGATGAGCGAGCGTTTTCCAGCACTGGCTAATGAACATGTGACCAAGCGGCGCGCTCCCTTCTCTCTCGCTCTCGCTCTCTCTCTCTCTCTCTCTCTCTCTCTCTCTCTCTATCCATGGAACGGTATTTGAATGTTTTGCCATCATTAGCATTTCATCTTATTTCACTCAGACGCGCAGCCGTGCGTGCAACATTTCAACAGCAGCAGCAGCAGGGAGGAGCAGCAGGAGAAAGAGGAGCAGCAGCAGCAGCGGGCAGAAGGAGGAGGAGAAGGAGCAACAGCAATGGCAACGCCAACTGCATTCCAATTGTCCGTCCGTGCGTATCCGGCTGACAACAAACAGGGCAGGCCACCAGGCCCCAGCTAACCTGACGTGCCCATGCAATCGTGCTCCCCTTCCTCGCTGGCTCCCACACCCTGCCCTGCCCAGCTCAGCCCGTAGCTGCCCGCTTGATGATGGCGTATTAATGACCTGAATGCGGAATGTAACTGAAATTTTTTAGTTGCACTGCCAAGCGTAAGCAGAAGGAGAGGCACGGGCAGAGGCAGCTGGTCGGGTTATGCCCGACACGCTGCCGGAATGCATAATTGAACTGCGAATGGAGCGAATGAAGCGAATGCCAAATGCCGAATGATGCGAATGCTGTGTTGCCTTAGGATATCGTGCGGGGAACAGAGCGAGAAGAGTAGCTGGAGCAGGAGCAAGGGCCGAGGGCAGGCGGATTGGTCAATTGGGTTAGCAGTTTAGCTGCTGTTTCGCTTTCAAGGCGCCTTTAGTGTTGCAGGTTGTAATCGCCGCCAGCGATGATGATGACGACGACGACGATTGAAACTGAAACTGAGGCAGCAGAAAGCAAAGTGCGAATGGGAAAGGAACTGGAACGGGAACTGGGAGCTAGGAACTGTGAACTGCACTGTAAGTTACAGACTGGGTACATTTTCCAACACTGCTTCAGAACGCAGAACGTAGTTATTCTGCAGATTAGCTTCGTAGGATCTGCATAGACTCACCAATTCTGACTTGACAATATTCTAAGTAAACTCTTTAAATTGTTTTGATCTTTTTTGCTGTTATGCAACACTAGACTAAGTACTAAGTAAGCCTCGTTAAAGTTCGTTCAAGTTTTACCTGCAAACTACTAGGATATATTCAAATTTAATCTTAAATCTTCGGCTATCGCAAACAAAGATCTCTCTCTGTGCTCTACCAAAAACTCTCCATGATCTTTTCTGCTTCCAGCCATACTCAACACTGCTAAAGATCATCTACACACTCAGTTCTTTCTCGCAGTGTATATGAGTAACACACATGGTGTCCATTCGTGTGCTTGGCTTTCTTTTTGAGGCAACTCAACCTTGTTTTGTTCTCTACACTTATTGCTCATACGCCGCGTTGGCTGGCGCGTTGCATGTAGCACGTTGTCGATCTAAGCGCTGATAAGACGCGGCAAAGGCAGCAGCAGCAGCAGCAACAGCTGCCAGCTGTAAGCAGCTCATGTAACTGTGTATGAGTGTGTGTGAGTGTGTTGTTTACTGATGTATATGTTTATATAATTCCCACTTACCGCCGCAACTCGAGTACAAGTTTATTGGTGTTGCTGCCCCTGCCGTTGCCTCTGCCTTGCCCCTGTGTTGCCTGCCTCAATGTTTGGCTTTTATTTGTTGTATGTACCTTACACACACACACACACACACCCATGCACATGTTGTGTGTGTGTGCCAAGGCTGGCAAAGGGAAAGTAAACCATTCGAAACGGGGCAAAATGAAAATTATGCTCTCTTTGGCATTAAGTTTATGAATAACGAGCTGCCGAGCTCGAGTATGTGCGATGCTGCTGCTGCTGCTGCTGTTTTGCGCTCTCCAGCCAGCTTACAGGAATTTATTCTGTGTCATAACTACACACACACACCTACTCGCACACACACACACTCACACACCTTTGTGCTGCCGATCAAAAGGTGTTAAGTTCTGTTGTTATAGCTAAGCGCCGGGAAAACCACAAAGACATGCACAGCAAGCAGCCCCGTTGCGCCATGTTGACAACGGAGTCGGGTCGGAGGTTGGGTCAGACCTGCTGCTGCAGGTCGGGCCAAAGATCCGGCAGCAGTCGCAGCCAACTCTGTGTGGGTATTGCGTAACTGTTAAGACCTACGAAATTCCTTACAACCCCCTGGGGAGCTTATAAAATGGTTGTGTATAAACTATAAAATAAACTCAATATTGATGGGTTTGAACTGTACAAATTGATGGTTGAGCAGAGTGTTCTATGAGATCAGCCAGCGCGCACATAAGTATGCTATAGTTTAGACAATTATAGGTTTTCTCTCTCGCCTGGCACTCCGATGCGATCAGCTGGCATATATGCTATGTATATGCTCTATCTGGCTATCCCGACTTGAGGTCATGTTTCGCCTAGCTGCCTCCCGGAAACAACATCTCTGTCAAGATTGTGGCAAATGTTCAAACAGACATCCCTGGACGTCTCACAGCGTTTGATTGTCTCTTAACAGCAACAACAACAACAACAGAGGAGGAACAACGTCAACAAGCGCAGGGGCATATAGAGGCAGAAGGCGCAGCTGCTCGACTAGGCGATACCCTAACAGGCAGTGGCTACAGCTGGGCAGGTTCTACTACACTCCTTGCAGAGTTCCCCCTAGAGCAAGTCGTGTTAGTCCTATGAGTCGCCTCTGCCTCGTCGCCTTCACTTAACTGTCTTGTCTGGCTGCCATAGGGAACGCCTGACAGACAGACAGACAGCAGGCAGGTAAGGAATGGGGGCACCTAGACCTACCTACCTAGACGTGCCTGCTCGTTAACACGTTCCAGGCGGAGTCGTATGAGGCGCAATTGCCTCTGCTTCCACGCTACGCTTAAGATTCTCAATACCAAGTCGCAGTTTTGTATGCAGAGAGAGAGGGAGAGAGAGAGAGAGGGAGCACTACCCTCCCCACAGACTCATAGGCACACTCAAACACAGACCTTCCCTCACAGGTTGTTGTCGACGGGCGTAATTATACACTGGCCGATTCAATTGAATCCCATTGAGTTTTCCAATTGAATAGGCCGGCCGTCTCTGTGGCCGAATATTTTTACGAGCGCTAAATGACTTGAGTGTTTTGTTGTCCATTGGCCATTCCTTGTCAGCGTTGTATCCATCTGCTGTGCTATTAGGGAGTAGTCCCTGCTCCTTCTCTTCTCCTGCTCTGCCCCTCTCTCTCTCTCTCTCACCTGACTCCCTGCCCACACCTCAAACTGTTTCCTGCCTGCCACTCGGCGCACATTCAAGTTCAATTTAGCCTTTATGTGTCGGTGTCGGCTTTGGGTTGTTGTCGTTTAGGAGCACGCACCACAGCACACACACACACAGACACGCACACGCACACAGCGAGACAGACAAGCACATGACACACACGAGGGAATTGGGGGCTCAGGGAATACACTTAAATGGATAGCGAGATGGGGTTTTTTTTTCTGATTTCTGCTCAATGAAAATGCCAACAGGCGCATAAAAGTATGCAGTAAAAACTATGCACACTCACACACACATTCACACACGTATATGGCAATGCATCGTAAACATGTCGTGGTGCTTTATTAGGATTTCGCGTAGCAAATATGAGAAACACTGTCGATGTCGCTGTCAACGCAGATGCGACAACGAGGTGGCCCCTAATCCCACGCACTCGCACTCTCTGGTCCCGCTCAACTTGCTGGGGAGAACCAGTAAAGCCGTACAGTGAACTAGTCCAGTGAACCAGTACTTCTCATGTCTCAACCTGCAGTTTACAAGCTCATTCGCAAGCAATGGCTTGTGAACTATGTTCATTTTTGGAACTAGTTGAGCAGTTACGATGAGAACCAGTTAAACCTGCTCTGCATTCAAATGAGTCTAAAGATATTTCAAAGGCATAACTAGTTCACCAGTTTTCCCTTCTCCCACTCTGGTGAACTGGTTCTCGGAACTAGCTTCGGAACATCGATGAGCTAGATAGTGGAACCATTTATCTGCTCTGCAGTCAAAAGAGTTTACGACAAGTCTAAAGAGCTTTCCAAGACATAACTAGTTCATCAGCTCACTGGTTCCTCATGCCATGAGCTAGTAGTTCCACGAAATTACTGCTTCCAACTCACAAATCTGCAACACTGTAGCCAACACCGATTTATTCCTCACACACACACACACACAACTCTGTCAGTGTTGAAAAATCACTTATTTTCTGTTTAGGAATCTGATCTGATTTGATCTGTTCGTGTGTCTGACTGGCTGCTAAGACATAAAACACAGTAATTTATGGCACATTTCCAGCTGAACGCCGGGTCTGTTGCGCTCATAAAAAGAGAAATCCTACATACCCAAAAAAAAGAGGAAAAAAGAACAGGGGAAAAGGGGACAACGGGTCAAAATGAGGCTACGAACCGAATGGCAATAAAGTTCCAACCAAAATCAATAATGCGCGCGCGCCTCACAAATGTGGCAATAACCTGGCAAAATTTGTGTGTCTTCCAAAAAAAAAAAAGAAAAGAAAATAAAAGAAAGTGGAAACCAAAAATGGAAAACAAACAGAAATGTGACATAAGCGTAAAACTAAATAGGAAGCGACTTGAACCTGAACCCGAACTGAACTCAACTCGACTTGACTCAAATTGATTTCTGCTTATTAACAGAGCGCAGGGTGCTTCCCCCCCCCCCACCCCCAACAAACTCCACTAAACGGAAAAGTTTTCGCTCATTATGTGAGCCCAGCTGACAAGTGGAGCAGCTGAAGCCACTACCCAACCACACCCCATCCCTCATCCCAACAAAACCAAAGCCAAAATAAAACTTGCTGATTACATTTTCGCTTTGTTCTGTTTTGTTCCGTTTTTTTTTACTTTTATAATCAAATTTAATTTGCATAAATTTTCAAAAATATTCAAATATTCAAAACTTTGTCACAGTGTGCAATTTACAGTTTTCAGTTTTTGGGCGACCGCAATGACTACCTTCAGCTGGTAGGGGGAGGGGGGAAGTAATTGACCAACACTGGTCAACGCTCGAATAAACTTTGACGAAGCGGCAACAAGGCGTGACTGAGGTAATATTACTAGCAATAACTGCTCCTATGAAAAACTGCTGCTATTCTATGTTTATTGACCAACACTGCACAGCATTGCAAGCAATAAAGCATTATTGAACACTGAAAACTGAAGAAGAAGCATAAAGCAAGAATACTTTTGATGTATTAGACTACTTTGATTAGCAACTGCTTTGAAAAGTATTTGTATATTAGTTTTAAATTAGTATTAAATAAATAAATAATCTAAGATAAGTAAGCAAATAAAATCATAAGTCAAAATGAATATCCCTTTCCTGCGGTCAAAGTAATGAGTGTTGGAAAGTTGTTGAATGCTCTAATCTCCCTCTGGCACTCAGTATTCCCCCTACAAGCTACAAAAATGTAGGTCACTAACAGGTAAAACCACTAAGAGATGATCTTGACGACCCTGACCGTTTATCGATATGTGTGTGTGTGTGGTTTGTGGTGTGTGTGGCGTGTGGTGTGTCGCTACCCAACACTGATGTTGCAAATGCAGTTTGTAATTGCATTGCAACGCTGCGCACACATCATTATGGTCAAGTGCTTGAGCAGCGTTATGGAGCGCGGAAGCAGCAACTGCTGCTGGAGGAGCCGCAGCAGGAGAAGGAGTCGCAGCAGGAGGAGGCGGAGCAGGAGCAGGGTCGCTCATTAAATGTGCAAATTGTGTGCGCGCTTCCCCAAAGAATTTAAAAGATGACAACGCAGCGGAAGCAGGAAACAGCAGGACAGCAGGGGACAGCAGGGTGGCAGGGCAGCAGGGGCCCAGCTCGGTCAGGTGAAGCGACTCACTGTAGTGGCTTCCCGGGGGTCAGTTCTGTGTGTGGGTTCCCTCTTCGTAATAGACAGCAGACGCGGATGCGAATGTGACGCTAAAAGCGGCGCATACTTACAGTTTAATGCACATTTCCAAAGGGGGAGGGGAGCGAGGCGATAAGGGGTGGCTTGGGAATGCAACTCTGCAATGGATCGGGAGGCGGGTTGGAGGACACAGGGTGCTCTGCGCTGCACCGCGCCGCGCTTACGTCACAGTCTGTTTGCGTAACTTTCTGCTGACTTTTTAGACTAAAAGTCAAATATTTCATTTGGAAATTCCTAGCGCAAGGGCGAGAATGAAATGTGAAAATTTGCAAATACAAACGTACGTTGGGTGTGTGTGTGTGTGCAGGCAGGGTGTATAGGGGTGTATAGGGGGGGCAGGGACTGTGGCAGTGTGAGTGTGACACGCCTACCAAACGCCACCCAAGCGATAGCAGCAAAACACATTTTTCTAACCGGGCTAAAGTCACTTACCTAACTCCCTGCCACCCCGTACCTTCCATACCTCCCCCCCCTAGCACTGCCACGCCCCCTTCCTCGTACTGGCATAGAACTTCAGCCGGCGGCTGCTTAAAACTATAAATTAAGTTTACAACTTTTCCGCAGAAACTTTTTCAGCAGCCGCCCGCTTATGTTGCTGTTGCTGCTGTTCGTGTTGCTGTTGCTGCTGTTCGTGTTGCTGTTGTTGCTGTTCGTGTTGCTGTTGTTGCCGTTGCCTTTGCTATTATTTCAGTGTTTTATCACTGGGTGACAAAATGGCATTGTACGAAAGCAAAAGCACAATAAAAATGTATGTCAAGCTGGCCAAGAAGCGAGCTAGCAACTTTGACATCCATCATTGCCTGGGCCCGACACTTGTTGACCTCGCCAGGGGGCGAGGGCAATGCACACAAACCACGTGCCAGAGGAGAGAGTGAAGAGACAGAGCCAGGGGTGGGGAAGGGGGGCAAACAACAATGGAGCACAGCTAGAACTGACAGCTAATCAAAATGTCGCACAAAGTTCATTAACAACATTTTCCAGTCAATTGTCTTGTCAAGGTGGCCAGCATATTTCTGCCTCTGCCAGGGACATAGGGAGGGACAGAGAGGGAGGCTAGTCGCAAGCTATGTTTGCGTTTTGCATAGACAACTCGTCGCAGCTCAAGCTCAAGCTGAAGCTGAAGCTGTAGCTGTAGCTGTAGCTGAAGCCAGTGAAGACAGTGAAGGTCCTTGTCGGCGGAGGAGAGAGGTCGTTTAGGTCGTGGAAGCACTTTGTTAACAACTTGGCATAAAGTTGTTTGTCTTTCACCTCAGCGTGTCGATGACACGACTCCAACTACGACGCAGAGCAGAGCAGAGCAAAGCTGGGCCTGTGCTTGGGCCAGAGGGAATGGCAGTAGCTGACAAGTGGGCGGGGGGCGTGGGTAATTTTATTGCCAGGCAAATCAACAAAACTTAACGAACTGTTCCCACATTGCGCTGATACTTAAATACATGCTTGATCTTAACTTTCCTAGGTTACCCAAATGAACCCCTGAGGGAGGCTAAGGTGGTTGTGAAGCCCGAAGGGGCCTGAGGAGCCAAGGGAACCAGAGGAGCCTGAGCAGTCTGACATAACAGAAGGCCGAAGGTTGAAATTCGTTCTAGGGTTTATAGACTTCGATCGGCATTAATCGAATACAAATTTAAACAGCTAAATAAAACGCAAAGACAATTTACATTTGCCTCTCCCACTCTCTCACTATCTGAGTTTCTCTCTCACTCTCTGCGATTCTTTATTGTATTGTGTTTTTCATCATAAATATCATCTCGAATCATTGCAGCCAATTAGTGGATTCTCTTTGGAAAATCGTAATTTAATTATTCAAATGCTGCGTGCCTGTTAAATTGCGCATACTTGAGTTTATAACGTGGCTTTGGTCTCATCTATTCAACTTGCAAATACCCTGTAGCTCGAACTGCAAAGGGGTATAAACTAGGCAGAGAGAATTGGGCACTTTCCTTTATCGAGAGAGAAAAGAGAATAGAGGTCCTTATCTGCAAGTCTGCTTACATTCTTAGAAAATGAAGTATGTCTCATTTGCTACAGGGTATTTTGCAGTCGAGTTGCACGTAACGCAGCTACAGCTTTTCTTACTTTATTTCTCATTTTTTTACTATTTTTGCTTTAATTACTTTGGCTTTGCTTTGAAGGCGAGTAATCCCCTAGACGGCAGCTCTCACTCTATGATCCCTCTCCCTCTCTCTCTCTCTCTCTCTCTCTGTTTCCCTGTATCTTTTTTCATTTTCTCTCTTTCTCTCTCTGCTCATATTTCTGCTTTGTCTCGCTTTGTCTCTCTGCTCTCCTCGACGCTCTTTCTAAGTCTTATTCCTCAGCTCAGTACAATGTTGTTTTCTGTTGTGCTTAGCTGCCGGAGAAGAGGGTGGGAAAGGGAAGCAGCAAATAAGGGGAATGAGAGCGTGAGAGAAATAGAGAGCTAGAGAGAAAGAGAGACAGCTCGTCTCTGCTTCGATTCAGGCGAGTTAAGGTGCCTCTATTCTATTCTCTATTCAATATTTATATGCACGTCGTTAACTGCATAGATTATTTGCATATCAAATGGCGTGTGTGTGTGTGTGTGAGTGTGTGTGAGTGTGTGTGAGTCTGTGTGTGCGTGTTTTATGTAAAATACGAGTATGAGTACTCAACCAAGCTGCAGGCACGCACAACCGGCCGGGCGCACAGGCCGCCTGCCGCCTCCCCCTTTAAACCCATTTCCCATTCCTGGTAACCGGCCCCGTCTGGCTTCCTGGCACGCACAAAAGCGCAAGACACGCAAACGGGTCAAGGATACAAGTATTATGCATATGAATACACAAAATGAAGCCACAACAGCAGCAGCAGCAGAGCAGAGCAAACCTAACCTAACCACAGGCAGAGGCCCAGTCGCAGTCCCAGACCCGGTCCCCAGTTCCAAACTCAGCCAGACGAAACCCAACAGGGCAAAGAAGTTCGCTGAAAACGCAGTCGAACGTGCATCAACATCAAAGGCGGCCAAAGACGCCATTGTTACTGCCTGCCTGTGTGTGTATGTGTGTGTGTGTGTGTGTGTGCTAGTGTGTGTGTGTGCCGCGCTAAAGTCGCACAAATGAAGGCGTAATTGTTTGCACATGAATACATTGGATAAATATTTGCCAACACATTCAGACGGCACTCAGGATAAGCTGAAGAAGCTGCTCTAAGTTGCTGCTCCCAGTTGCTGCTCCCAGTTTGCTGCCTGCAATCCCCGCCTGCAGTCACTATCAACGTCTTCCAAGCTGCATTTGCCTGCCACAGTCTGCAGAGCAGCGCATTGCAGTGCCAAGCCAAAGTCAAAGGCGTTTTAATCTGCTTACCTTGGCGACATTTCTTTCTCTAGTTCACCTCCACTCTCTCTCTTCCTCTCTCTCTCTCTCTCTCTGTCTGCATTTCTCCCCTTCTCTACAAAATTCATTTGCATAATGTACCTGCGCTGTATATCAGCGATGCTATCGAGGCGCTGCCTGCCTGCCTGCCTTCCACCTACCTTAGCTGCTTTGCTTTAATTACGAGCCTCGCTTCACTTTGAGCACATAAACAAATTGAAAATTGTTTATGCCATGCAAATTAATCAAATCTCTCTTTCTCAATTAAGTCAGGCAGCTGGCAGCTCAGAGAGAGAAGGAAAGAGAAGGAAATGCAAGACCGGAAATTTCATCTTGAAGCTTGCAGACTCGGGTATTATGCCGTTGCCCTGGACAATAATTAAACGCAGAGTGCACACAATTATGAGGCTTTTTTAAACAGAAAGAGAGCTGAAGAGAGGGGAGAGAGGGAGGAGAGAGAGAGAGAGAGGGGGAAAGCAAGTGAGCTCCAACTGTTAATGAAATTTGCTTAATGCATAAGCAGCTAAAATATTACACATGTGGTAGTCCCATCCCGCATCCTGCCCCCCTCTCCAAGACACAGCTACTTCCGGTTACTTCCCCAGCATGAGTTGGCTCATTAAAAACTAAACTCTAATTATGTGTGCAAGTGAGAGAGAGACACGTGATGATTAATCACTTTTCACAGGCAGCTGCAATTATTTTATAGCATACTTATCGGGGCCCCGCACAACTCTCTCCCCTTTTACATACATATCTGATGCGCGCAACTGGTCATGGTTGTCTCATTAGAGAGGACAGCTGACAGTCGTGGTGTTCCGCCTGGCTTCAGTTTGGTGCCAACTCCAGCTGTTTGCGTCACCTGCAGCTGCCAGTGACGCGACAATCTGTGACCATGTGCCGCCGCAGCGAGAACCCATTTCCGGTGGCAGGCTGCAGCTATATGGACCGAAGTGCGCTACAAAGGGCAAAAGGCGCTGCAGCTGTGCCTGAAAGCGTGACAGGCCACAACACACACACACACGCACACACACACACACACATGTAGCCCTCTAACTCCCCTGCCTTACCTTCTATTTGCCGCTCTCTTTTCGCACTTCCGGTTGGCGTATCAATTATGGAAGCACGTTCGCTGGCGCTGGCCTTAAGCATAAGCGATTAACGGCCAAGAAGAACGAAGAGAGTTGCAATTGACTGAAGGTAAATCAACAGCTGGCAAAGAGAGAGAGCGAGAGAGAGAGAGCACGGCCAAGGTCGCTCGTGCCGCTAGTATTCACCACACCCGTTCGAAAAACTCACCACGCCTCGTGCCAGCTCGTCGTGCCTCGCTCGTGCCAGCGCCGCCTTTCAGTCTTACGTCGAACTCTGCAGCTGTTTGTTGCCCTTAGCGGCTGCCATCATTGTTGCCCCACAACTACGTGCTACGTGCTACGTGCCGCGTGTTACGACCTGCCCCAGTCGCATTAATATTCACGATATAGAGATTGTTTCGCTCGAGCGATATGTTTTTGTGATATATTTTTTTGTCGTTCTCAGTCAACAAACAACTAGCAAAAAAAAAAAAATAAATAAATATATAAAAATTATAAAGAAATCTCGGAATAATCATAAAAAAAAGTTTGTTTATCTGTCGAGCAAAAAAATAAATAAATTTCGATGCCGGTACTGCAGTGCGTATGATTAATATGCGTTTATATCGCACCCAGCGAATGCAACAGCAAAACAGCAAAAACGTGTAATCAAGTGTGAAAATTTACATTAACGCTCTGCAGTTTCCGACGCCGGAAGTAACCAAAGCAAGCTACCATTACGCTCCTCGCCCCACCCCAATCGACCGACTGAACGATCCAACACAAAACGGTTAGTACTCGCACATTAACTCGAATGAACATTTAACTATCAAAGAGTTTAATCAAATGAAAAAAAGAAATAAATATTATTTTAACTGATTCAATTCACTGTGATGCGATTGCAGTGAGAGAAAACAATTGGCTGGCACTGTGCAAGTGAAAGTGTGTGGTTTGTCGGGGTTTATGGAGGTTTGTAGAGGCTTATAATGTAATCTGGCTTTAAATGCTCATTTTCCTGACTTCCTGCTGGTAGGATCTACAAGCAGATCTTTCTCAGTTCTTTGGAAAGTTTTAGATCTTTATTTTGATTTTATTTTCTGCACAAGATCAACTTGAATTTATGGGAAAGTAAATAAGCTTAAGATCTCTCTCTGAAAATAGTGTACATTATTAATAGATCATTCAGGAAGATAGCTAAGGCATCAGAGTCTCCAACCCTAGATCGGATTCCCTCGCACCTTGCGGCCAGTGTTGGCTATCGACAATGCACGTTAGCTCTGACAGTTCCGCTGCCCTTGGCCCGTAGAGCTAATCAATCTTTTGCCTGAAAGCGATAAGCAGTTATAAATATGTGTGAGCATAAAAGGAAAACCCCAAAAGCGAATGGAGAATAAGTGGAGCCCATCAACGGGTGGCGTTAAGAGAAAACTACACGCATTCGAAAGTGGCTTAAAGGAAAAACTCACTGTGACAGGAAAAACAAAAACAGAAGGCAAGACAAAACAGAAGAAAGAAAAAAACAAAACACGAACACGAAATGGGATTGCGACAGCACTGTGTGTGGAATAGAGAGAGAGAGGGAAAGTAGGAGGAAAAAGGGACTGGGCAGAACAGGATTTAGGGGACTGAGAGACACGCTCTCGAGGCAGGCGTTAAGCAGTTCATGGGGGCACAAAAAGGATCTACATGATTTATAAGGTACATTAAATTGAATATTCAACATAATGTAGCATTTAAATGGGCCCACGCACACAATAATACGGCAACTATCTGCATGTATACATATATGCATGTATGTGTATATGTATTTGTATATATACTTAAAGCAGAAGCCAGCGAAGGTCACTTTACTCGAATGGCTTTTTATGGTCTGTAGTTGGTCCAGCTATGGTCTCAGTTTTAGCCATAGTCTCTGTCTAAGTCTCAGCGTCTCTCTGCCTCAGTTCCAGTCTCTCACAACCCCTCCCTACCTCTCTCAGTCCTAGCCTTAGCCTCTACTGACCCCTCGCTCTGCTCTGCCTTGGCCTGGCTAATGTCCAAGTGACTTTTGCCAAACTGAGGCCACAAAATCAAAATACTAGCCCTGCTAATGGCCTCCATACATACTCCCTGAGGAGTAGTCTTATTAAAGTTCGAATACCAGAGCACAAAATACCATAAAATAAAGCGAAACTTAATGAAATAAAATAAAATAAAATAGAAGCGCAGCGCAACTTTTGACATACAAAAATTATTTAACTTCAACGTGTGTGCGAAAGTAATTTACCAAAGCAGAACGCAGCGAGCATCATAAATCACACGTTCTGCCCGCCAGCAAAGTGCCAACTATAACTGTAAATACACGCACACACACACGCACACATATATATACACTCTGTGTGTGTGTTTGTGTGTGTGGGCACGTGTTACGTGTGCAGGTCAAATGTGAAAAGTCAGCCAATTTGGGCCACATTTGACAGACAAGACGGCGTCGTGACCAGCTGTCTGCCAGCTAAGCGCACTGCATACACCCTTTTAACGGGCTAGGGGGGAGGAGGAGGAAGAGGAGTGGGGGGAAGCGTGGGAGGTAAGACTACTCCCTGCCTGCTTTGCCTACCCCATTAGAGGGCACTTAGCCACACGCACACACACACTCACACACAACTCCAGTTGGCCATCACGTTTTTTATCTTTCGGTTTATGCGTCTCACTCTCCTTCTCTCTCTCTCTCAACATTGTACAACACTGGCTGACACTGTGTGACACTGTCTGACACTGGCTGACATTGTATCCCTGCCTGAGACAGTATCTTGCTGATAGTATATTTTATGCGGTCAACTATGCGAAGCTATGTCACTCATAAAATATATGTATAAAATCACAAGTTTATTGAACAAATTTCAGTTTGAAAAAGATTATTTCACTTATTTCTAGTGTTGTAAAGTGACTCAAAGGCAACGAAAGTTTAACATAGCACAACATACATAAACAGTGAGCAAGGCAGAGAGAGAGACTGAGAGTGGGAGAGAGACGAGTGAGAGAGAGAGAGGAGTGAGAGAGTGAGCAGGCAAATCGAGAGAGCGTGAGCTTCAGCGAGTTCCTAATGGATTTCATGAGCTTCTTGGCCAACTCACAGCGTCTAACGCATTGGGTAAGTAGCAGGCGCAGGGATCTTGAGACCCCGAGAGCTATCTAAGCCCTTCCACTTCTACGCAGCGATCCAATGGCAGTCCCAAATTGATCTATATAGTGCTGTCCCACGAGAGTTGCGATCTCGATTCGGTTGTCAGCACGTTGGCTGTTTCCTATCTACGCTATCGTAATCCCATTTCCGTACAACATATCTATATGCCGGTGTTGAATATGCTGCGACGTGATTATCCGAGTAAATCCGAGGTGCGATTTCTACTTGGCAAACAGAATATACAGCCCGAAACTCATCTGATCTTTCGCGATGATGTGTCGGATGAGCTGCTACTGCGTAGTCGCTTTATACTCGTGAATCATCATGTCAGCCCGTTCCATTACTGCACCGAGGAGGTCTACGACTATCGACCCTATCAATGTGAGGCCGCACGCCTGCCGAACTACTGCCAACGCATTATGTATCCCATGCGATCGTGTGCTGCTCTCATTGCCGAATGCTATAAGAGTCCCATTGCGAATCATGCGAATGTGCATTGCCTGCGTGTGTTTGAGCTGCTGCATGCCGCCATTTTGTTGCAGAACTGTAACTTTGCGGACTTGGCGCCAGAAAGGCTGCCACTGATCAAGGACTATCAGATGCTGTTGTTTCTAGAGCAACATTTGGGGGAGTTGAATGTGGGACAACGCAGTATCCTGTACGATACACTGATTAATGCCATGTTCGATCTGAATGAGTTGACATTGCCGGAGATATTGCGACGTGAGTTCAAGCTGCTGCGTGCGAACAATGGCCGCCATCTTGTGCGTATTGCCCAGTGTTGTTTCCCCATGGCGGTGACTCGCTTCATCTCCTTCGAGTTCGCCCAGCTGGCACTGCAACAGTTCGCGGCGGAGCACAGTTGTGACTTCATCATGCTGCTTGGGACTAGTACGCATCCGAAGAGTGGATTGGTTATCAAGCAGCTGGGACTTATACCATTGGATGCTTTGCGTCATGTCGAGGATAGACGACTCTTTGATCATCTGATCATCAATATGAACGCGTCATCGGATCCCCTGCTGGCCATGGAACCATATCGTGGCCTGAACTTCATGCAGGGCGCGTTCTACTTTCTCAACGTTTGGAATATTCAATTCTATGATATGCTGCATCTGATGCAGCGCATTATCTATCATTGGGTCTCCGAGAAGATATATGAGCCCAACTAGCTGTCTGTCAATGTCATCATAGTTCCCCCCAACCCCTCCCCTTCGTTTTTATGAAATAAAGTTCTTTCAAAATCAATCTCTCTCTTTCTCTGTCTCTCTGTCTCTAATCGGCCTGTCTGTTTGTTACGCTCATATTACAAACTTAATCCATCAAGAGGGTCAGAGAGCAGGCTGACAGCATCGCTGGGATTGGCAGTTAAGCTCAAGTTAGGATGCTCTCCCCCAAAAAGCCAACATTTGACTTCTCAAGTGACGCTTTGCATTTGCTAAAAAAAAATAAACCCACATGGAATCGGGACAGACAGACAGACAGCTGGAAAATAAACTCCAAGCTGAGGTTTCACATGACAGCACGTTTGACAAGGCAAATGAATCGGTCGCTTTGGTATGTCGCGAAAACGAATCTTAAAATCAACTGAAATATATGTAAATTATGCTCTAGTGGGCTGTGTGGCTTAGCTGTCAGGCAAACTTAAGGGAATCGAGGCAAGATGAATGTGAATAAGAGTTACAACTATAACTTGTTAGATAAAGATTGAATTGAATAGTTTGAGGATCAGAATCAGACTCTCTACTCTTGCCTTCTACCTAGTGTTATCTTCACTTGTTTTCAGCTAGCTGTGAATTAGATTTTCAACAATAACCTACCTTATCTCTTTCTACAATCTAAAATCAACGTGAGTCTAGTATAATACTTTCATCCTAATCCATTTAAATACCGGCGCCTACTTTTAATGACTGCGATTATCACCGTCAATCTCTTCATCGCACACAATTTCTACTCGCTCCCCAGCTTTATAATTTGTATATAAAATATACCGTTACTCAGTTGCCATCGCCAGCAGATTTACAGCTTCATTCAATTATTTTGATCGAAGCTTTTGGGCTCGACTCTTGACTGCGTGTTGCGTGTGTAATTTATGAAAGTGTTTAAAAAGAACGCATTTAAATTATGATTTACACACGCACACACACACACACACAGCACACATACAAACATATACACAATCGCTGAGCTGAAGGTAAAAAGGCTGCTTAAGCCATTACACAATGCATTAATCTAATCATATGAGAATATGTGCGAGTTGCCAAATTCATGAACTCAGAGAGAGAAAAAAAAAGGAGTTTTATATGCGTCTCCAAGCCTGTTGTTATGCTCCCTTCCTCCCACACACACAGCCAAACACACACACACACACACTCGAAGGCAGGCAAAAGTATTTGCAACTTGATTTATAAGCGCGCTGATGTCAGTTACGTGCACGCACTCAATAATGGCAGCAGGATGAGGGAAGTGTACAAGGTGAGTTGAGGTGGCAGCTGAAAGATGAGCGGGGGGGAGAGAAAGTGGAGGAGAGCGTGGCAGTGCGTAGGGGACAGTGACTGTTGTTGTCTGCGTATTTTTCGCAGGACTCCGCCATCGCGCAAATTGCTTGCAACACTTTTTTGTCGCCATCGCCATTTGCCGCTTTGGCTTTTATAAATCGCTTAGACCCGACACCTTCGCACTGCTTCTCCTGCTCCCACTCCCACTCCCTCTTCTCCTGCTGCTGCTCCTGTTGATAACGGCGACAAGTCAAAGTCGCCGAAAACAGGAAACTCTGCGCCGCATCAGTCGTCAGTCGCGAGTCGAGAGTTGCGAAAGAGTCGAGAGTTGCGAGTCGAGAGTCGAGACATTATTCTCTGGCGCCACTCGAAACACATCCATCAGCGCGTCGCATTTATATGAAGAGCTTAATGCGTGGGAGGAGGCGAAGGCGGAGGCGACAGGTGAGACAGCTGTGGGTGGGGGAGAGAGAGAAACAGCTCTCTTTCTAATTGTTAGACTGGCTTGTCTTTTATTTTCGCTTTTTTTGCTGTCTTTCTCGCTGTCTCTCCCTGTCTTTCCCTGTCTCTGTCTCTCTCTGTATGTCTTTTTTTGTTTTGTTTTGTGTCTCATCGCCATTTTTTTGTTCGGCATTTTGCTTGTTTGCCATTGCATACTTTTGTGCGCTGGGCGCGTAATGAAGATAATTGCTGTTAAGCGCATCTCTAAGCGGATTTTCGAGCCACGCTTCGCAGCTGACGCCTCTGCAGATTCCCCTACACTACCCCTCTACCTCCCCCCCCCTCCTGCTTGCTATTTACCTGCCTGCGTTGTCAACGTTAAAACTTTTTTTTTCGTTTGACTTAAATTTTGTATACCCTACGGCCGCCTGCTGCGTATACACGCAATATACACGCCCTACCCAGCACACAGGAAAGTGCTGGCAAATTTTCTTTTATTCCGTGCACCCTACACCTTTCCGCTGTAGCGCATTCGTAGTTCGCCCATGCCTGTGTGCCAGGCGACGGCTGCTCTTATTTATTATTATTTTTTAGTTGTGCTGCTTTTACATTTCCTTTTTAATTTACACTTAACAGTGGAAGGCAGCCAGGGTGTCAGGGGGTTAAAGGCGGCCTGTGGGCGTGGCTGGCGGTGAGAGGAGTGGGGTGGGGGGGGGCAATTTTCAGCAGCCCTGGCTTTCATTTCAAAGCGCCGGGCACGAGACTTGCATTAATTAAATTCCTTAGACGGTTAAAAAGGTGTTTCAATTTCGTCTCTTGTGCGCGTCGTTTATGTGACTATTATTGTTGTTACTTTTGTTGTTGTTGTCGCTGCTGTTGTTGTTGTTGTTGCTGCAGGTGTGCAGGTGTAGTGCCGCAGCTAATTGGCAAATGGCTGCAAACGAGGCGTATGCGTAATTTGGCCAAATGAAGCAATCAGCAGCAGCAACGGCTGAAGACAAAAGCCTCTTCAATTGCAATTAAATATGTTGCTGAAATTGTGGGATTTACGTTGATCCACAAGTCGAAACACTTGGCCCAGAAAGCCGTCGTCGTCGTCGTCGTCGGCATTGTCCAACATGCTCCCTGCCCTCTCCGCTCCCTGCTCTCTCGCCTTGGTGAAGAACTTTCCATTGCTCAACTCTCGCTTACTTTGCATATTTCCGGCTTCCGTTTTGCGGGCTGCGACATTGTTACGAATTTCTATGCTACAAAAACTTTTTCTATTTTTATTTGTATACCCTGTAGGCCAAGTAGGCAGCAGAGAGTATGCTGGGTAGACCTTTTTTTAAGATTGCCTACAGTTACTATAATTAATGACTTATCCTACAGAGTATTTCTTATCAGACTTTTGTCTTGAATTTATATTTTGCTGAGCATCTGCCAGTCGTGCCTGCCCAGCCTGCACTGCTTTTCCCAGCTTATTCGCTTTTCTCTATTTTGTTTTTTTGCATATTTTCTTTCTTTTTTTTTTTGTCAAAAACTTGTTTACAGGCGCAAAATTATTGTGACAGACGCTAACATTTACGACAAATATAAGAATGGCCTAAAGGGCGAGATGGAGGGGGAAGTGTGAGGGGGGGGTAGACCTAGGCATTGGCTTTCCCATGTAACAGGTAATTGTTTTTGTGCCTGTTACGTTCTGCTTCATTTGGTTTTGCTGCGCAGTCGTTATTATTATTATTATATTTTCTCTCTTACTTTCTCTCTCTCTCGCTATCTCTGTCTTTCTCTCTGCTCTCCTACTTTGGCATAATTTATTGTATTCCTTGCCTCGCACATTTGCATAAATATTTTAATTTGCATTTTAACAAAATGCGAATTTCGTCGCAGATATAAAAAAAAATACTATATATATAAGGTATGCATATATTTATGCATTTATATTGAAGGATATATATATAAATATATATATATGCGGACTTCATTGTTTTGCTATTTCTCTGCGCCTTTTGTTTACACGCGCCTGGCTACAAAAATGAAAAAATAATAAGAGTAAAATAAGCAAACGAGGCATGAGAATTGAAACCCAAATGTATTACGCATTGTCCGATGGCTTAAAGAGTTATGAATATGCACAAAAGAAAATGCAAATCTCAAGGAACAAACAACACAACAAAAAAAAAACAACAACAACAATCTCTCAGCCATTTAAATGCAAATTTGTTAGTTGTAATAAATAATAAATCGTGTACTCAATGCGTGTAATATGCATGGGCTTTTAATTAAACGTAATTTGATGAATTAATTAAATAATTGTGTGTGTGTGCGTGTGTGTGTCGAACACAAGCACTCGCAGCTCTAGTCAACTGCATTTCAATTGCGTTTTTATTGCATTCCGATTGGTTTAATTTCCCACGTTGCGTATACGTCAGGTTGTACGCTGTGCACAGATTTCATTATCAAACTAAACAAAGCGAGAACTCGAGTGTGTGTGTGTGTGTGTGTGAGTGTATGTGTGCCTGTGTGTGTGTGCTCACATGTGTTTTTCTGTTGTTTGCAACTTTCTATTTGAAACTCACATATTTGCTTAACAAGCTGACTTTCCCAACCTTCTCTTTCGCTTTTCTTTTTTAAGCTCTTGCCAGCTGCTTGCAAGAAAAACGATTTCTTTTTTTTTTTTTGGTTTCTTTCTTTTTCTGTTCTTCTTTGCCCTGTTTGCTTTCCTTTGTGTTTTCCTTCTGCTTGGCTATTTTGTTGCATAAAGTGAAATTAGCTTTAATTAATTGCCCTAAGACTCAAAAGGTTTTTAGCAGCTCTTGAAACTCGTTAAATGATTTTTTTCCTCTTCTTCCCCCAAGAACGACTTGAGGTTTGAGCTTTAAAATCATAACTTTTTGCTGGAGTTTCTGGAGTCTCTCACACTAGATACATGAGGCGTATACGCGTTGTGGCCTCAAAGTGCCGCACAGACACAAATAAAATATATATATTTGTAAGTAACGTTACCCTAGGCAAGAGTATACATATAAGTGTATGCGAAATACGAGTTAAATAAAACCAAATTTGTGCGGCATCAAACGCGCATAATTTAATAAAGTCGAGGCGCGCTCTCTCCCGCTCTCTCTCTCTCTCTCCTGCTCGAGTTGTAGCCCCTCGGCGTTTGTGGTGCCCCAAAGTAGGCAATCACTTTATTATTAAGCCAGCTACACACACACACAGCAGACACACACACACACACACACACATGTAACACCAGACAGAGTTCATAAAAAAGCAAACAAAGTAATGGCATCAAATTTGAAGATTTGATGCCGGAAAATGCTTTTCACGTTTTCGCAGCATTTCGCTGGCGCTTTGTGCGCTCTGTGTGTGTGTTTGAATGTGTGTGTGCTCTCTAGGAGGCAGGCAGCTTATCGATAGATAATATATTTATATTTAAATAACACTTCATCATGCTGTTGTCGAGACGAGAGTAGACGAAGACGGTTTCGTTTACGGTGCGAGCTTCAGTGAGCAACGCTGCGTATGCGTAATATTGTTTGCTTTCATGTTTCGAGACTTATAAATAAACTTGATCCATTACACACACACACATAGACACACACACACACAAGCATACAATTTGACTTGGTCTTGAGCTGTCTTGAGTGCGATAAATTTCGGGCTTATGATTTTATCCCTTTATTATTGGCCACGCCCCTCACCGAGTTACCCACGCCTTACTGCCTTTTCATCTCATTTTCATTCGCATTCGACGGCGCACAGTCTCGTTTTCATTCTCATTTTCATTTCCATTTTGTTTTTGGCTTTTGCCTGCCCGCTCGAGCGTGAAACACCGCACACACACGCAGCACACACGCAACACACACACGCGACACACACTCGAGTGGGGGCGCACTGTCAGCTTTTCGTGCGAGAAGGCAAAAGGCATTTGAAAATAAATAAACTATACAACAATAAGCAGGCAAGCAAATTAAACACACACACACACGCACACACACACACATGCGCACAACTTAGCCTTTGTTGGCGCTTTCTTTCTTTTCTCATCTTGGCCACAAAACGGAAGACTTTTCAGCCATGTTAGTTGTAGCAGAGAGAAGCCTCCAATCAGCCGACGGCAAATCAAATAAAATTAACACAATGTAACAATGGGATATACTCGAAACGAATGTCCTTGGCAACGACACAGACAAACACACATACATAGAGAAATATATACACACAGGGAAACACATACGCAATACACACACACATGAATAGAGAACTGCGCGCATCGTAAAACAAATCAAAGTGCTCTCGCATTGAAATGTGCTGGCAGCCACGTTTAGAGACTGATTAACATACTATACATATATATTTATAGTCCCTATATTACCCCCCCTATATCCCCCCTATATATGTATACCCTGCAATAGTTTACAGTTAGTTTGGTTTTTGTTGCAAAATACTCACATTATGCATAATATACGCATAAAGGCGACAATATATTAAGGCAATCTGGCCAAAACTGATTTTGTATTGAAGTAACGTTTTTATTGATGCCTTGTCTTGTCTTGTCTTGCCTTGTATCTTGGCAAATACTTACTGTATGTGTGCGTATGTGTGTGTGTCTGTGTGTTGGCGCGATTGTGCGTGCCCGTAATTATGTGCTACATCATCTTTTATGGCCATAACAGGCGTTCGTACATCTTTTGCTTTTATTTTCAAGTGTATCAAACAGGAAATGCTCGCGTCGCTTCCTCTACACTCCCCCACACCTTCCTCTGCCCTCTCCCCCTCCCACTTCCCGCCTGTCGTTTGTTTGTGTTTAATCTCGTTTTAATGCCGTCGAGCATCATCGTAAAAATTATTACATTAAATGTCAACGCAGAAAAGCGAGTCCAAGCAACAGACAAGAGGCGACACAATGCGCGGTGTGGGAGAAACTGTAAGAGCCGAGTCGACAGCCAAGCAGACAGAGGAGAGGGAAGAGAAGGCGCCAAGGGGACAGAGGAAGAGAGTGGTAGAAGACAGGAAAATGGAAAGTATGTAAGCAGCGTGCGCGGGTATAAAGAAAAGTGGGTGCCTGCGACGGGCCGTTGGTTTAAGAGGGTCGTTATTATTAAATTTTACACACACACACACACACAGCGAAAGGGAAAGAGACACACTCGTACACTACACACACACACACACGTGCACAGCAACAATAAAATGTGCGAATATATGCCCAAAAGACGTTGTTCTTATCCCGCTCACACGCAACTGCAAGAACTTTATGCTGCTTGGGCCACTAAAATTCAATTTTTACAAGCATAATATGTTGCAATGGCAACACGGATGACACACACACACACACTGCCATACACACATGCATGCAGACACACATATACACACACATGCAAGCACATATACACACACACATAAGCAAACAAACAGGCGCATACACGTGGCTGGCGTGTGTCTTGTGCGTTCTGCTCTGTCTCTCTGTTTTTCTCTTGCTCTCTTCCTCTCTCCTTCTTTCTCTCTTTCTCCCTCTCTGTCTTTGCCATTGTCTTTGTTAGCTTCTTCCTTCTTTGTCTGCCTCTGCTCGCCCGCAATGATTTTGCCAACTGCCAACTGCTTTTTATGTGTCGCACGTTATTAAATGAATTCAAGCGCGGAAAATTGCCAAGCAAGCGGGCACACCCCAACAACACCTTGCCACACACACTCGCACTGCCCGCAGCCATTGAGCCTTCAAAATTGTTTTGGCCCTTTTGTCAATACAGTCAAGCCCAGCCCAGCCCCCCTATAAAAAGGCCCATCAGTTGGCATTTTTCTGCTTCGCTACAAATTGAAAATTTCATAAATTTTCGCTTCTGTTTCCTACCAAACCCCTCGACCTTTTCCGCATACCTGTACGTACACATATATATATATTTTTTATATCTGCTCTGCTGCCTGGTGAGTGCTTAACGGCTCATTAGTTTAATAAATATAGTATAAATATAAAGCGGATTAGATTTGTTTGGCTCAAGCAATTAAATTGAAATTTAAAAGAAATAAAATACTTGCGAATATGAATTCAATTTCCAACCAATAAATGCAAACAGCTGAGAGCCAAGTTTAATAAAACTGCAATATATATTACAAAAATAACATAAAACGAGCCAAAAGCTAAATACAGCTTGCAAATAACTCAAATAATTCCAGCCAAGCTTGACTAGATTTAAGCAAATAATAACACCGTTTTATTTGCTAATATAAAAGCTAAATCCACAGATATTGCTTCTACAGTATGCACAGGAGACATGGGGTCATTTCTGTGCTAATGTACCACAGGCAAAAACACTTGCAATA
Source organism: Zaprionus kolodkinae (assembly GCA_018901885.1). Taxonomy (NCBI): domain Eukaryota; kingdom Metazoa; phylum Arthropoda; class Insecta; order Diptera; family Drosophilidae; genus Zaprionus; species Zaprionus kolodkinae. The sequence goes on from JAEIFM010000181.1 coordinate 25,888,305, forward strand.
TATGTGTCAAAAGTCACATATATTACACACAAGCCATACTTGACCGGTCGCATCAGGCAGCTTCTGTTATTATTAGCTCGCAGTAGTGAGTGCACTGCTTGATATGTCATTGCACTGCAGTGCTGCACTGCTTGTTGTCAAGTGGTTCCGGCTGCAGTAATGCAGTGTGCGATCAACAAAAAAAAAGTGTAGCATACTTTCGAGCGCTTGCCCAATTGGCACGTTCAGCTGCAGTTCTTCAGCTGCTTATTAGCCTGGCAAGCAGCAGGCAGCACACACACACACACAATCACAGTCACTTAGACACATTCACACTGACACACACACACGGATATTCATGCATGCACATATAAGAAATGTAACTAATGAGGCGTATAATCATTGTTATGTCAACAGTTTTGCTGCCTTTTGACAAACGACACACACACACACATACATATTGCCAGTCTCTTCCTGTCTTTCTCCCTGGCGCACTCTCTCCCTCTCTGTCTGCCTGCTGCCTGCTTAGCGTGTGTATAGCACAGACATTTTCGGGCCATAAGAAATCTACTTGCACATGTCAATATAAATAAGCGACGTTGCTCCACGCCTGAGTACCCTCCTTTCCCATTGCCACCGCCTTCCCCGCTGATTCCCTAGCATGTGTCGAAACTTTAGAGCATGAGCTGGAAAAAAAGCAACACTCTACCTCCCTCAACGAAGCTGAAGAACTTCATTATTATCATCGTTATTTCAGTCACTGTTCTCTGTGTGTGTCAAGTGACACCCACACGCATGCATACACACAAAGAAAATGACAGAGACAGGGCTGTAATTGCTGGCAGCCAGCATCATGTAGGAAATAAGCAATTTGAGAGATCATTAAAAAGTTGAAGCGCAAAAAAAAAAAACGAAACGAAAGAAACGCAACCGAAATGAAAAACGAAAATAACGAGTCAAAGATGAAGAAATAAAAACGACATGAACGCTAAGGGACATTAAACGCTTGACACGCCTGCCACACGCACACGTCCATACCTATATGTGTGAGTGTGTGTGTGTGTGTGTGGGAGAGAGCATTTTGAAATACGTCAATTGATTAGTTGATGAACTAGTACACGCACAACTGAGGGCAAATGTGAACGAGGATGTTCAGGAAATTGACTCAATTTGGCATAAAAACTGCAGAGAGAGATAGAGAGAGAGAGACAGAGATGCACACAAACTAGCAGCCAGACAGAGAAACAGACAGACAGACAAACAGACAGACCAACAGACAAACATAAAGGCAGGCAGTGAGACAGACAGGCAGGAGAAGAGAGGCAGACAGACAGACAGACAGGCAGAGAGACTGACTGTGAAGGCACTAGGTACCAACCTCAAGGAAGACGAAGGAAGTCACAATCTTCGCATGCAGTTGACTGCACGCATTTTGTGTCTCACAGGCTTTTGTCAGTAAGTTCCCCCCCTACCCCTGCCCCTCCCCCATTGCCAATGTTCGCCCACAACTCCCACTGTTTGGCAGAAGTTTGCCAGGGCCAAAAGACTTTGCGTCAACAGCAGCAGCCAAAAACACTCGACAAGCGACAGCAACAATGCAAAATTTTGTTAGTGGCTTTTGCTGGCCAACAGCAGAGAGAGAGAGAGAGAGGGGGAGAAAGAAAGGGAGAGCGGACAAGTCGTCTGCCTGCCTGCATTGTTCTGCACTTATTCTACGCTTGCAAAATGGTATTTGCATTTCATTTCGGCCCTCTGTCGTTTTCGGCCTCTGCACTGCCTGCCATTTTGTATAGCATACTTTGCTGCGCTAGTTAGCGACTTTTCGCTGCACTTTAAATGTCATTTGCTGAGTTTGTATACGCGGCTGCCTTTAAGCAAATTAGTGTAACGTGCCGACCAGTCGAGCAACTGAACCTGGGTAGGGAGCAGCCCAGCCCCCAGTCAGGCTAGCAGGCAGGCAACCCAGCCAGGCCCAGCCAGGCAGCAGCATCTAAGGACCTCGCATTGTGTTTACCCATGCGCATTTCTTTTGTGCATTTCGCCCCCGTTCCCTCTCACCCCCCTTCCCTTTCGCCCTCGTTTCGCGTCTCGCCGAAAGCCTTTGTTCTACTTGGTCGCACAGTAGCTGAAATTTGTCGTAACAAGATTTGTTTTTGATTTGGATTTCTCTGGTTGCTGTTGCCACTGTTGTTGCCCCCGTCAACGTCATCGTCATCACCATCAGCAACGTCATTTCCCTTCTTTGCCAACTTGAAAAGTGTGTGTGTGTATGTGTGTGTGTGTGGCATTGGCGGACGCGACGCGCAACATTTTTGCGTAAACAACTTTCTTTGTGCAACGAAATGCGAACAACAACAGCAGCAGAGGCAGCCACAGCAGTTGGGGCAGGCACAGCGGGGCAAGGGCCACACCAAGTTGCAATTGCTAGCTTGGACTGGGGACAGACACTTGAGCCAATTAGGATTCATGCCACAGCGAGCGACGCCGTCGCGGGGAAGGCGAAACTGTTGTGTTGCAACAACTTGTCGTTCTGCTTGGGTCGCTGCTTACTTTGTGGCTTTTCGAGTCGACCATGTCATTAGCCACTTGAAATGTTATGGCCAAAAGCGCGCACACAGACACACAATCTTAGACACACACACAGAGACACCAATCAACGCAGACAGCACAAATGATTGAATACCTGAGAAAAGTTTCGTCTGCGAGCAAAGTCAAACGATGATCAACAATATTTACTTCAGATATTTTCTAGAAATAGAAAATATATCTAAAAAAAATATATATAAGCTTTTCTATTTTTAACACCAGCAAAGTGTTGTTTTAAAATATTTATTTATTTTAATTTGTTTTTTTTTAAGCTTTTTGCCTCAATGTCTTGTCAAAATTATAGCAATTTTATATTATACACTTCCACAAATTTACTGCAGTGTATACACTTAGCTAGAGCACTCGACTGGCGCTTTTTATATGCGTGGGGTGTTTTTTTTTTTTATTTTTAATTGATGATATTGAATACACCTAATGAATGCGCGTCAAATGCTTCCACAGCACATCAATTGCACGTGAAGCATTTTCACTTAGCGCATTTGAAAATCAATTAAAAATTCGACTCACAAATGAATAGCGAATAAATGAATGGCATTCGGTGCTGTGCTGTACTGTTCGAGCGGTTGGGGGTGTGGGTGTGAGTACATTCACCACATTCAATTCCACAACTAGACACACGCATTTGATCTCGAGCTGAAATCAATTACCCATTCGTGTTCGCAGCATAGAACTGCTTTGCACGCGGCCATCCGTTTCCGCTGAAGGAGCACGACGTGTGTGTGTTAGTGTGTGTGTGTGAGCAGCCATGATAAATTATGTTGGATACACACACTGGATATGTGAATCATATATTCAGCATAAGTAGATGCAGCTCTTTTATTTTTATATACATATATGAAGTATATGAAGAAATCCTACGAAACATTTTAGTAGCTTTAGCTCTTCCAGGCTGACTTGCTGTCTGCCCAGCTGCCTGGTTGTTGTTCTTATTTGCTTATCTACGATGATGCATGCGCCTAACACACACACACACCAACACCAACACCAACACACACACACGCACACTCCACTCGCAGAGGCAGCCCTTTTTAGAGTGAGCTACTTTATTATGCTAAAAACTCGGGGCCAAAGTGTGTTATATGGCATAATCCACTAACAAAAATTGAGCAGGAATTTATTATGTTTTATATGCCTAAACAGGCGTCAGGCGTATCAGGAAACATGTGCGGGAGAGGGGGCGTGGCATCCAGTGTGGGCGCAAAAATACATAATGAATTATGCAGGGCACTCGCAACTGGAATCCTCGCAGTCCACTAAGCACACAGATAGACACACTCACACACAGACAGACAGACAGACAGACAGAGAGAGGCCGAGACGCACTCCCCACACACACACATACACCCGCACACCCACTGGCACACACACACACTTGTATAGCGCGTACAGCAGACATATCAATAATTCAACAGCCTCAACGAGAAAGCCAAAACAACATATACAAATCAAGCAAAGCAAAGTGAAACGGGTTCAATGCGACCCAAACAAATACCCTAATATAGTAGTAACCCAAAGCATACTACCCGCTTAGCTACAGGGTATATGGAGAGCGAGAACTGACTGCAAAATGGGATAAAGTAAAAATAAGGCGACTGTCGACTTGATGAATTATTGAAGTAAATCTGAATTGAAATATAACGCAACCTTATATGTATTTAGATGTGCAGGTGTGTGTGTGTGTGAGGGTGTGTGTGTGTGAGGGTGTGTGTGGGTGCGTGTGTGTGCATGTATAAATAAAGGCAATATGAAGGGACAGTTACCTGAAATTGGTTTGAGGTTAGGCAATTGGTATATGTAGCTCCATCTCTCTCTCCCTCTCGGAAGTTGCGAGTTCTGTTTCCAAGTAGATTTATCGCAATTTTTCGGTTATTATGGCCAAATGAAATGCACGCCATATGAAGTGTAATATTTCATCACAGTTAGCCGAAATAGACAGTCAGAATGTGTGGGGGGGAGGAGGAAGTAAGGGACAGGTAAATGTGTATAAATAAAAAGATTTATCGCTGCACTCCCCATTTCCCATTCTGATTTCGTGCCATTTCGGGCACCAAGTGTAATTTATGCGATCAAATATTGAATTAATTTGCCCAGCTTTATCAATATACTATATATACTTATATATAAATACATCGGACTGCACTGCTAATGAGCCAGCAACAGGCACAAGTCGTAAGGCACAAAGTCAGCAAGTCCCAGCGTGAAATGAGATTGGAATATAAAGCAGGCTAATCGCATAATTATAACTAAATATTCCATGAACTTGGCAGTTATCCTACTCGATTGACAATGCAATCGTGTATATAGAAATTCATTCATTAAGGATAAGGATACATAATTTAGTTAGCCTTTTTTCCCAGCCCTTACTGTCAGTATTTGACAAACTAATACCACGCTCCAGCCCTGCTAAAGAAAAAACTTTTGACGAGACGTGGCCAGGGCCAGGGCAGGGCAGAAAGGCTGAGTTGGAGGCCGGAGACTGAGACGGAGGTACTTGGGAGGCCCGGTAGCAGGACTTAGCCCGATGGCTAAGTGGCTGCAGTTTTTCGTTTCGCCTTGAATTGCTTTTAGTTCGTAAAAAGCTGACGTAAGTTGGCCTTAGATCACGAGCCGCTTTGAGGCGCACTCGTGAGTGTTAAAAGTACTCGTTCTGTACTCGCTCTCGTTCTACGACTACTACTCGTACTCATACCCGTACTCGTACTCGTAGTTAAAGTGCATTTGTTTCTTGAGAGTGCCATGCATTTTTCAAGTGAACCTGGCGAGATTCGCCCAAAGACTTTGTGGACAAACAAAGGCTAACAAGAAAAACAAAAAAGAACGATAGACAGAGAGAGGCAGAGAAACAAAAAAAAAAACTCGTAAGAAAACAATAAAAAACTTAAAAACTTTGCAATACTTTAAGTTTGTTCGTGCCTCGTTGCCAGCGAGCGAGGGAGAACGTAGATAGTACTAAGGCAAAGCCTACAAACTTGCAACCTTAGAAATGCATTTATAGAGGCTGAAACCAACGGTCGCTCGGTTGGAGTCGCAAGTAAATCCACCATCAAGTTCATTCCATAGCAAAACTCTCTCTCTAAGTACGCTCTAAACAATAAACAACAAAATGGGGGGAAATGCGACAGTTTCGAGTGCCGAATTTCTGTTACTCTCTCGATTATTTTTTTTTAAATTTTTCTAAAATTTTCCATGCGATTTTGTTGAAATTTGCAGAGCATATAGAAGACATTTTGAGGGTATAATGTGTTGAGTTTGCCTATGATAGCATGTATAACAGCTGAGATATAAAGATAGCTTCTTTTATTTTATCTTAACTGCTATATGGTTAGTGCAATTTTGATGAAATTTGGGAAGCAGTTCAAAAACAGAGTGAGAATTATATATGCTGAGTTTGTTGAAGATAGCATGTGTCAGAACGGAGATAGATCAAGAGTTTGCTATAAATAGTAGGATAAATATCGTATAAATATCAAAAGGAGTAATTTAGAACTTTTATATACCATATAGTGTCACAACTGTCTCATTCCAGCCAAACACATCTACTTATGCAGCTAACTTTGCGTAAGTGTATCAAAAGGCAATAAGGCAACTACTTTCGGATCTTGGCAAACGACTTTGTTTACCTAGTGCGATACGTATATTCGCATTGATATTGCTTTAAACTAAACTAAAAGTATCATCCTTTATCAACGCAGCAAGTCACGAATGCAAATGGTTTAATGGTTTCGCGTGGAGCTTGTCAGGGTATGCCAATATGCTGGCGGCCTCAATCGGGATCCCATTACTAATTTTCTCGGGGGCGCTAATTCAATTAGGGGTACCCAACAGCGCCATGCGCCAGAAACTGAATTAAGCTACTTACACAATAATTGACTTCAACAAACTGCATTTGTTGCGCATTTATCTTTGGGCTGCGGCGCTGTGCCTCGCCCTATCGACCCACTGGCTCCGGCTCCAGCTGCAGCTGCAGCTCAAGTCCTGCCACTGAGCTCAAGTGCCGCAAAAGATAAAAAGTAAACTTTAGCCAAAGTGGGTAGAAGAAAGAATAAAGAGAGAGAGAGGGAGAGCGAGAGAAGGGAACGTTGGCGGCACAAGATGGCGATGAAGATGAAGATGGCGCTAGCGCTGGCGCTGAAGTGCGTGGGGCTTTGTTTACTCACCAGTCGGCATTTCCGTTTCCTCTTCCTCTCTCTCTCTCTGCCCTCTCTCTCTCGCTCTCGTCTAGCAGCTGCGGTTTGCAGCTCCATCAAATTGCAATATCCGCGACAGCGCGACAGCAACATCGACATCAGCAGCGCCTGCCATCGATATCTAAGGCGGGTTGACTGCATTTTCTTTCTCTCTCCCTCTCTCTCTCTCTCTCTCTCTCTGTCTTATTCTCCCTCTCTGGTTGTGTACTTTAAGTCTCTCTCTGTGTGTGTGTGTGCAAGATTAATGCATTTTAGCCAGCTGTGTGGGTGTGAGTATCTTAATACTTTGGTTTCACTTAAAATGAGCAGCCCTTCCCTACTCCACCCTACCCTACCCTATGCTACCCTTACCCATCTTAAGCTCTTTGCATATCGATGGCTCTTGAGCCAGTGACTTGTTACTGCTGCTGTTTAAAGAGCAGTTAGGGCAGGGGATGGGTAGGGGATGGGAGGGGATACAGCTGCTGCATTTTGATTGATGAGCGCACATTCATCAGAGCTCGCTAATAGTTTGCCATTTGTTGTTCATCTAATAAACACGCTATTCAAACATAATTGAACAACCCCGCCTCCCCCTCCTTCGATAAGAAGAGTATCCAACTAATTATGCCATGGCTAATTGAGCAAATTATCTAATGGACACTTAAGCGGCAAATGAAGTCAACAAACACACAAAATGGGCAGGAATATATGTAGTATACCCCTTAAAAACAATGGAACACGCTCTGAACTAGTTTTGCAACAATTGTCGGGGACAATTCATTGAGCAATTTTGTAAATCTAGTTATTGTTGTATATTCAATTTATGACTAAACTAAATGGGGACAGCAAAGGCAGAGAGAGGGAGAGAGAAAGTGAGCGGAATATATTGAATTAATTCGTTGAATTTCATTAATCAAAATGTGTTTACCACAAGCTGCAAATTGGCATTGTAAATTAGCGCTGTGAGCAACCAAATTGAATGGTGAAAATAATTAATTAAAGAGTCATTGATATGGCCGATGCACAGCACACACACACACACACACGTACATATAACAAAAACAAAAAGAAAGAAAACAACAAAGTGTCAGCTACACAAAGTTGCAATTAAATTAACAACCACGTATGTAGCTATAAATACCAAATAAGCCGGCAAAAACAAAGAAAAATGTGTGTAACAAGTTGGGGTGTGGGGGTAGAGAAAAAACTTTATAAAGTGGCAGCAAGAACAGTTAGTAAAACAAGGGTCAATTCAATAGTAGACAGCATAACAATTCGTTTATGGCATACAAAAAAAAACACTCCACAATTAAAGGAATAAGCTTTATCGATGCGCATTGTTATCGCCGGAAATGCCATCTCTAGTAACTAATTAAGTTGGCTGCGCTTTGAGGGTCTCTCATTCTTTGTAAAACATGGATCAAGTCAACAATAGACAGCAAAACAATACACTTCATAATTATCAAACTATTTTTGTTTTAATTAATCGATCTGCCCATCGCACTGTTATCGCTGGAAATGTCATCTCTAGTAACTAATTAAGTTGGGGTCTCTAATACTTCGCAAAACATGGCTCAAGTCAACAACAGACAGCATAACAATGCGTATATACACTCCAAAATTATCCAACTATTTTTTTTTTTAAATTAATCGATCTGCCCATCGCACTATTATCGCTGGAAATGCCATCTCTAGTAACTAATTAAGTTGGCTGCGCTTTGAGAGATTCTCATTCTTTGTAAAACATGGCTGAAATCAACAACAGACATCATAACAATACGTATATACACTCCAAAATTATCAAACTATTTTTTTGTTTTTAATTAATCGATTTACCTTTTGCACTGTTATCGCTGGAAATGCCATCTCCAAGAGCTAATTAAATAGACTAAGCTTGGGGCGACCCTCGCTGTGTGACGCACTGAGGAAATGAGAAAATTCTTTAATACACATTTAATTAAAGTGACAAAGAAAATGTATAGTTGTGTGTGTGTGTGTGCGCCCCAGCTCACTACCTGCCGCCAGGTGGCGCCAGCAACTTCTTAAACGACTTGCGAAAGATTTCGCTCTATCTGGCTACGCTTTTGCGGCTTCTGCGTGACGCTGTTTCTTTTCTTTTCTTCTTGTTTTGCTTTGTTTTTATTTTTTGAAGCTGCTGCTGCTGCTGCTGCTTCTGTTTTCATTTGGTTCTATGATACGAGCAGAACTAACAAAGCACGTGGATAATTTTAATTTTATGTACTTTCTGTAGCAGACACACGAGCCAAACTTTTCAAAATTGTTTTGCCAACGACAACAACAGGCAGCAGGAGTGGGAAGGGGAGGGGAGGGCGCAGAGAAGTGGCAGGAAGAGACTGCAGCAGTCGCTGCTATAAATCTTAGCATACCGCAGGGCGCACAGCAACTTTTGCGGCGCTCACGCTCTGCCGAACCCGAGACTCGCCGAGTGCCACAATGTGGCTTGAGCAATTTGTGCAACGACAACAGCAGCAGCAGCAACAGCAGCAGCAACGGCAGCAACTGTAACAACTGCAGCGAGTGCAACTGTAACAACAGTGAGCGCACAAAGTATACATACATAGCACGTAATACGCACACACAGACACACTCACACACTCACACACACACACACACACACACCGACACTCGTCGTCATCGTCGTGCCGCATTAGTTTTAGTTTCCACATCATATGACGCTGGGGGTGTCATATTGAAAAAAAATTGCTCTCAAATTGGGCCAAGCTACAATGAAACTGGCAAAAAAAAGGAAAAGTAAAGAAAAGAGAAAGGAAGAAAAAAGCAAAACAAAATGGAGGAAAAAACTACTATATATATATATATATATTTGAAGCAAAATGTCCGGCGGCAGCTGGAAAATTTTTGTTTCGCAATTAATTGCAGTGGTTACACTGAGAAAAAAAGAGCAATAAGATTAACAGTGACGCTACGAAGAGGGAATACCCTGAGTGAAAGCTGAAAAGAAAGAGAAGAGAGTGAGATGATAATGGAAAAAGTTTAAGGCTTGAGAAGAGAGGAGAGTAAAAAATAAAGTAAGTCTCGCAGGGAAGTTTGTTCACTAAATTAAGTGAAGAAAGACCATATAAATCTGGGAGTTAGAAATTATACAAAATAGATTAAAAAAAAGGGCAAAGAAATATGTAAAAGGAGAAAAAAGAGAGATAGATTAGATAGATTAATCGATCGCTTAAGAAAGGAACGAGCATCTACCTGAAAGGGTATATGAACTACGATAATTGTGTAGCGAGAGCAGGCCACAAATCGGGTTAAGTAGAGATTTATTTGGTAGTAGAACTCAGCAGAGAGAGAGGGAGAGAGGGCGCGCGACAAATGAGTGGGAGGCAGAGCTACTATGTAGATGAGGGTGCTACGTGTAGTAGGGCATGCTGAGTTGACAAGTTGATGACAGTTGGCATTTGACCGGACAGGTATTTGGGCAGTCACAAACTAACTATGTGTGTGTGTGATGACAACTGTATACATGTGTGTGTGTGTGTGTGTGTGAACATATGCGAATATGTGCGAATACACATGCGAGAATTGTTGATGTCAAGGATTACGATACTTAAGAGCTTGGGCTTTTTGAAAAATATGTTTCAGCCCAGAGAGTTTTTCACACAGAGAGAGAGAGCGAGCGCGTGTACATTAAGTTTTATGATGGCAGCGCCGCCATCTTGTTAAAGTGAACTGTCCACTTGGTAGTGCGATGGCAGCACTGGCTGGGAGGCTGACTGGCTGCTTTGTTTATGCACTGTCCCTGTGCAAGTCTTTTGTGCAAATACATTTAAAATTCATTCCAAATGTTATGTTTATCGATGCCGGCGTGTGTTTTATGAATTGCAAATAGCAGGGGCAGGCTACGAGAGGGGAAGAGAGAGAGAGAGCGTGGGAGCGAGATGCATAGCAATTGAAACATTATACACGCGCCGACAACAACTGCAAATACTGCAAAATACCGATAACCGTGCAGTGTTGTGCAACGTTGTAGCAACGTGTTCTTTTCAAAAATGTTTTTCGGATATTTCTTTATTGTTTATTTGCACGATAAATGAACAAGTTGTGGGGGGGCGAGTAGGGGGGAAGCAGAGTGTCAAATATCTCCGAGCTGGTTGCAATCTCTTCGTATGCGACTGTTTATTTATCTTGTTAGCCGCATGCCCAAACACGACAAGTAGACACGACCCGCTCCGCAGCACCCCCCTTAGCCCCCTTAGCCACCCCTTAGCAACATATAAATTAATCAATTGCAGGGCACACACACACACACAGATACACATACGCGCAGCCAGGCCCGCAGGCAAATATTTGCCACATCTGTATAAACTTTGGACAAAATGCCGAATGTGTGTGGGAGAGAGAGACAGAGAGAGAGGGAGAGTCAGTTGGCCATCAAAGCTGCTGCAGCTGAAGCTGTCAATTGAAGTCGTCCCTGTGTCACCCACATGACAGACAACATCACCAGGCACAGGCACATACACACAGGCACACACACAGACAGGCACACACACACACAGGCACACACACACACAGCACACACACATGCTGAGTGGGCTGCTTGGGCGTTGTGCTGTGATGTGCTCGCTGTAGGCTGTTTGTTGTGTGCTCGTCTATAAATCATGTTAATTACGTTATAGCAAATAATTTGCCTGTACTGCCACACACACACGCACGCACACACACACAGCCAAACACACACTCCTGCTGCGCTCTTCTCTCAGTCCATCCGTATTCTGTCGTCGTCGTCGTCGAGCTCAGCTCAATATGTATTTGCGGTTTTCTCTGCATCAGTGCATCAGTGCAGCACAACGCACCGCTTGCTGGCGTTTTCAAACACTGGAAAAGTTTCAGCGCAGCGCAACTTTGTCGCCAAAACTAACCTGTAAATCATGTTGAACTTCTTTTTTAGCAAATGATGTTCCATTAGTTGGTAACTTTCTGGCAAGTTACTCAACACTTTTAGCAAGTGTCACAGCGTTCTACAACACTGGCAGGCAGGCAGACTGGCAGCAGCAGGTGCAGGGGAAATTCTATTTGCGTTCATTCAACTCGCCAAGGCATGACAATGCGTCCCTTCCCCCGCAGGCAGCCCCTTGGGAGTGTCTGTGTGTACTGCGCCTGGTCCCCGGCCTGGTACTGGTACTCCTGCCTCTGTGGCAGTGTGGTTAAACTGTGTGTGGAGTAAGTATTGGGTAACGTTGCCCTGGTTTAATTGAGTTTGCCACAGGCAAATAGCTCGACTGACAGTTGAAGTTGCAACTTTAAGCACTTGCCCACACGCCCACGCTGAAGTGTGGCAACGCCGCAGTGGGCACTTCAAAACAAAGTCCTTGCGGTGCTGCAGATACCCTGCACTTGAGGGCGGATAGTTGGATTAGCTAAGCTACTAAAGAAACTAAGATGGCATAGAGACCTTGACTTTTTTAAAAGTTCCACTTACTTTGCAGGCTAGGGCGGCAGCACAAGCGATGACATGGATTAATCGATAGTTTTTAAAGACTTTACAACACTGTTTAACCACAAATTCAACAATTAGTGCCTTAGTTATACCTAGAAATATAATATTATTGATTCTATAGACAGTTTAGCTAGCAAGGCATCGCTAAATTGAAATGAATTGCTTTGCCAGCTTTGCTTTTACAGGGTATTTTCGGCAACGTAATCCTCCCCTAGTTTTCTGCCTTTTCTTTTTTTATTTGTTTGAGCAGACAAGTGGCCATCATAAAGTGGGCCACAGAGAATGGACGCACGTCGAGATTTGCACACTCGAAAAAGTGGCTCGAAAGAAGACAATGGGGCGATAGGCCATCATCATTTGGGACAACGCCGGTGCCGTTAGCTGGGGCTATCCACTTATTTGTTGTCCTACATATTTAACCATGTGTTCCACACACACACACTCGCACACACACTCGCACACACACACATTGTGTGTTTGTCGCTGGACGTCGTTTAATGCACTGGAAAAATGATTTGACTGCGCCAGTTCCGCTGCCCAATTTGCGGTCGAGTTTCTTTACAAACTTGGGCTACCACTTATGGCATACTCCCGCTTCTCCTAGACCTACCACCTCCCACTACCCCCCTCTCTTGTCTGACCCCAGTCTTTGTTGTGTGTGTGTGTGTGTGTGCTTCAAATTTATGATTTGAAATGTGACTTTGAAAAGCGAATCTGGCGAAATATCTTTTGCCTTTTGCCTTTGCCTTTGCCTTTGCCCAACGTCTTTTGGTTTCATCTTTGCGCTTGCCTTCGTTTCGCTTGACATTTCACTCTCACAATATATATATATACATTTTTTTTCTCTTTGTGTGTTGCCCTTTTGCTGACAAACATATTCGTGTTCTTACATATTTTTTTTTTATTTTTTTGCTCTTTACTTATTTCATTTTTATTTGCTCGCTCTCGTGGTTTGCATGTGACTCTGACTCTGGCTCTGAAAGCAGTGGGATATGTTGATGATGCCGTGTTGTTTGTCAAGCATGCGAAAAGATGCTCTGGATATAGAGTCCCGTTTGGGGACTGGACAAAACCCCAGAGCGTAGAGCGCTTAAAACTTTAACGCAATCAAAAAGTTGAATAATTTGAAAAATGCCCCAACCTAATAGAGTTTATGTCGGTGCTCGCTCAATGCGAACATTGTTGGGAAAGTTTGGTGTGTTTTTCCCGTTTTTTTTTTTTCCTTTCGATATTTAGCAGCGTGTAGGCAGAGGGGAGAGGGAAGTAATGTAATTTACAGTGCACTAAAAGCTTTGGTATCTGCTGCGTAAGGCAGTTTCAAAAATTGCATTTGTTTTGCATCAAAAATATATACGAAAACTTTTCTTGATTGATTTCTTAAAGTGCAATTTAAGTGTCACGTGGTATGTTTATTATTTTATTTTTTAGTCTGTTGTATTATATTTTTTTTTTTTTTTTTTATTATTTTATTTTCTACTTAGCAGAGCATGCTTAAGTTCGGTTTGACTTGTTGTGCTATCAGTTGCTTTCATGTTTTTAATTATTTTCTTATGCCTCACTTAAGTACCCTGTGCCTCTGCCCTGCCCTGCCCTCCCCCTCTTTTGCTGAAGTGCTTTGTAATTTTTGCGGTTTTTAAGCCTTTGTGGAGGGCCGCCCATCCCTGCCCTGAAGGCGTCCCTGTATCAATAATGCGGATTTTGGGCCTGTCAGTTGCCGGCGCGTCCCTTTGTTGTTGCTGCTGCTGCTGCTGCATTGTACTATTGTTGTAGAGATTTAATCTTTAGCTGCTGTGGATAATTGCGGGCTTAAGCATGCGCATAAAAGTCATTACGTTGACTGCCGCAAAACGAGCAATTTAGATTTATTCTAATTAGTGGCCCAGCAGCAGCAGCAGCGGCAGCAGCTACAACAGCAACAACAACTACAATTCAAATGCTAATCAAAGCTCTTTGGGTACAACGGAAGCGTGTCGTGAAAAATGTCGCGTCTTAAGCGAGCAAGTTGTCTGGAAAATCTCATTGAATTCGGCGGTGGCAGCAGCAGCTGTTCGAGTTTTGCTTTCTCTTTTTCTCAAGGCATTTGATGCTTTTTTACACTGCTTTCCCTGCCCTGCCCTGCCTTGCCGGCCCTGCCCTGCTATAGCAGCTGTTAGTTGTGGCATATTGCGTATACGCCGCGTGGGCGTTGCTGATAATTTAAAATAATTTGAAATGCTTGGACAACGTGTGTATTAAAACCTTAAGCTGTGCGATTTATTTACACGAGAAAGAAATGAGCTAATTAAATAAATTAATAGCTAAAGAACCAATAAATCAATATACATAAAAAAATATATAGTTACTAAAGTAAAATAATAAATAGATAAATATTTATACCTTTAGATTTCTATTTTTAAATTAATAAAACAAGTAAATAACTGAGAAAAAAATAATAAATTTTAACTGCCTGGAACTCATCTTTCTCCCCACTGTCATCTTATGTTTCAATTGATTTTCTTATGCTTCTCCCTCCACTCATCTACCCAACTTGATATGCATTTGCCAAAGGCAGCCCTATATCATGCGTTATCCCTTCCGCAATCACTCGACAATGTGTGTGTGTGTGCGTGTGTGTGCTAAATGGGCACTGAAACAATCAGTTATGTGTGCCTTATCTGAGCTCAAGCGGCTTCTCTTGTGCCCACCTTGACAATTATAATACCCTTCGACAATTGAAAATGTTCAAAGAGGGTATACTGACTTTGTGTAAATGTATGTAACAATCATAGGTGGGCGCGGCGAATCCCATAAAGAATATATATTCTTGCTCAGGATCACTAACCTAGTCGTGTGTGTGTCTAAGTGCGAGCGAGTAAGCTATATGAAGCAGAATTTTATGTGCAGAATTTTCTGTTTGAAATTATGAGAGTGGATACACGTTTGTTTGTTTTGCTAGAGTGATTCTACATTTAAAATATTACAAAATTGAGTTTTTGAAATTTTTCGATATTTTGAAAAATTATGATTTTTAAAACAGCAAATTTTTTTTTCAATTTAAAATCGCGAGTTTTTAATTTTAATCGATTGCGGAGGTCAATATTAGTACTAAACAACTATTTAAATCGATTTTGATACTTACTTTTGGCCCAAAAATCATCTCGAAATGGTCGAAAAGTTAGACATGTAACACCCTCAGCAGGCCTGGTATCCTCATTTTACTCTGATCGCAACTTCCTTACAAATCAATCGATTTTCACGCGGGATGACATTTTGCTTATGTTTTAACAACCTAAATCATTCTACATTTAAAAAATAACAAAATGGAGTTTTTGAAATTTTCCGATATTTTGAAAATTTATGTAAGGGTCCCCCTATGATTTTTAAAACAAATAATTTTTTTTTTCAATTTAAAATCGCGAATTTTTAATTTTAATCGATTGCGGAGGTCAATATTAGTACTAAACACTTATTTAAATCGATTTTAAACGATACTTAATTTTGGCCCAAAATTCATGTCGAAATGGTCGAAAAATTAGACTTGTAGCATCCTCAACAGGCCCGGTACCCTCATTTTACATCGATCGTAACTTCCTTAAAATCAATCGATCTTTACGCAGGATGACATTTTGTTTATGTTTTCACAACCTGAGTGATTCTACATTTATAAAGTAGCATATACAATTTTTTGAAAATTTCGATATTTTGAAAAATTTTGTAAGGGTCCCCCCTATGATATAAAAAAAATTTTTTTTTTTTCCAATTTTAAAACGCGAGTTTTCAATTTAAATCGATTGCGGGGGTCATAATTGGTACTAAAAAGTAATTTAAATCGGTTTTAAACGATACTTATTTTTGGCCCAAAAATCATGTCGAAATGGTCTAAAAATTTGACATGTCACACCCTCAGCAGGCCTGGTATCCTCATTTTACTCCGATCGTAACTTCCTTACAAATCAATCGATTTTTACGCGGGATGACATTTTGCTTATGTTTTAACAACCTAAATCATTCTACATTTAAAAAATAACAAAATGGAGTTTTTGAAATTTTCCGATATTTTGAAAATTTATGTAAGGGTCCCCCCTATGATGTTTAAAACAAACAATTTTTTTTTTTCAATTTAAAATCGCGAATTTTTAATTTTAATCGATTGCGGAGGTCAATATTAGTACTAAACACTTATTTAAATCGATTTTAAACGATACTTAGTTTTGGCCCAAAATTCATGTCGAAATGGTCGAAAAATTAGACTTGTAGCATCCTCAACAGGCCCGGTACCCTCATTTTACATCGATCGTAACTTCCTTAAAAATCAATCGATTTTTACGCAGGATGACATTTTGTTTATGTTTTCACAACCTGAGTGATTCTACATTTATAAAGTAGCATATACAATTTTTTGAAAATTTCGATATTTTGAAAAATTTTGTAAGGGTCCCCCCTATGATATAAAAAAAAAAATTTTTTTTTTCAATTTTAAAACGCGAGTTTTCAATTTTAATCGATTGCGGGGGTCATAATTGGTACTAAAAAGTAATTTAAATCGATTTTAAACGATACTTATTTTTGGCCCAAAAATCATGTCGAAATGGTCTAAAAATTTGACATGTCACACCCTCAACACTCAATTTAGGAGATTTTGAAATTGTTCGATTTTTCGATGTTTAGGTAATGATTTTTAAACAAAATATATTTTTGTTAAATTTAAGAGCGAGTAAGCCATGTTTAGTAGAATACGTTGTGCAGAATTCATTGTGTTTAATTATATTCGGATTTTGGGAATTGGGCGAAGGGTATTACTGTGGGGCGCGCTCGACTGTAGCCTTACCGACTTGTTTTCATTTTCATTTCTCCGGCCTCTGCTTTTCCTGTGTTTTTTTTTATATTGACTTGCTGTTTTAGCTAATGACGCGCCGCCTCCTCAGCAGCAGGAGAAGCAAAGGGAGCAGCAGTTACCACGCCCCGATTTCATTTCTCACCCGCCACTCAGGCGTGTCCTGTCCTGCTCTCTGTGCGCGCCACGCTGCGTATACGCAATGGCAGTCACTTTGTTTCAATATGCATGCCACGCCTTAACACGCCCACGCATGTGGGGTGAGCCCCAAAGTCACTTAACCAAATAAATTTTCAAAAAACAAAAAAAAACCCAAAGAAAACAAAGCAAAAGCAAAAGGAAACAACACGCCGAAAAAAAAACAGATAAGAAAACACATCACAGCGCGTTGTTGTTGCTGTTGCTCGTGTTGCTGCTGCTGTTGCTGTTGTTGATGTTGCTGTTGTTGCTGTTATTGCTGCTGTTGCTCAAGTATTTATTTTGCCTGAGTGCGCTACAGTTTTTAAGTTTGTTTGCGCTGTGTTTGCAGCGCAACTCAAGGCACAACTTGCAAATATTCATTACAAACACACACACACACACTCGCACACACACACCAACACACACACTAACACACACACATGCAGCTGCTGCTGCTGTTGCGCCCGCAGCACGAGCCACATCCACAGCGTAAACTTAATGTGATTAAAATTGTATGGCTGTTGGTGGGCTCCGTGCCTTGGGTTGGCTTGCTTCGCCACCTTATCGCCCTGCACTTTCACCTATGCCACGCCCCTGCCCCTCCTCCATCTGCTCCCCCCCCCCCCTCCTACCAATGCCTGGCATGTCTTAAGAACAAGGGCGCGCGCGCCATTGCCGTTAAAAGCAACAGCAGCACCAGCAAAGGCAGCCTGCAATAAAAGCAAAGTGTGGCAACGCTGGCAAAACTAGCGCCGTCTCGAGACGCCCTGTGTGGCAGCCAGCCACATCTTAAAGTAGCAAATTTATTTGGCATTTCTTGATTTTATGTTGCGTTTATTTTGCGATTGCGCATACGCCGCATTGGCCCCGGCCCCAGGACACAGGCAACACGTCAAAGGCAGCCGGCACCGGGCCAGGCCGGGCCAGAACAAGTGGCAAGCCGGCAAACAGGCAAACAGTTGGCTAACAGGAACATTGTTAAAGCGCCGCTTAATGGATGCTTAAATAAAATTTTAAAGCATTTGAAATTTAGTGTCGAGTTTTAGTGTTTGTCATTAGTGTTTTGGCAGGCGTTAAATATTTAATGCGCGCTCTGAGGCATCTCTCTCCCCCTCTCTCTCTGACTTTGCCACTTGAAGCGTTGAAAATTTCTCAACAAAGTGTTTGTTTTGTGGATAATTAATACCACGTCCAGGCCGAGACCGGCAATGGGACCAAGACCGGAGCCGGCATCAAGTTTACCCAGGCAACTCTTGGCAAGTTGACAGAGGAGTTTACCAGAGTGAGAGCGAGAGCGAGAGAGAGAGAGAAGTCCGTGCCTCTGCCATTACCATTGCTATGCAACATGCAAACAGTTGGCCTGGCAATGGGACAAATATGTCAGCTAATTGCCAGAGTTTAGTTTGTAATTATAGATATATTATTAAGGAGATGCCAATTAAAATCCCTCGCATTACCTTGTTTGTAATCGAATTCCGCTGAACTGGCTAAGCTCATTTTTCTTAGAACTTGTATACATATATTGTAGGTTAGATCGTAAAATATATCAACATTTATTTTTCATAGCCCTAAGCATTCCAGAAAAAGTTCTAGCGCCCTTACAGTTATAATCACTGCTAACCGGAAATAGGTCGTTTAGGTCGTTTAGGTTGTTCAGATCGTATAGGTACTTTTATCACATATTAAACAACTTCTACTATAGTTCATATTTAGTTTAACCTTAACAGTTATACTCACTGTAAATCAGATATAGGTTGTTTAGGTCGTTTAGGTCGTTAAGGTCGTTTAGGTCGCTTAGGTTGTTTAGGTTGTTTAGGTCGTTTTATTTCATACTTAGCTTAGCTACATACTGTGAGGTGTTACAACTTACATTGAAAGTGCTGATAAAGCTCTTAAAATACACGATAGTAAAGCCAACGAATCGATGCATCGAACAAATTACTTAGCCTTCGATTGCAGCATGTTTTCCCCGTAGCACAATTCCCCAAGTTTAAGCATTCTAAATTTCTAAAAAGAGATTTATGCAAATGCAGCTAAGCCACAACATGAAAAGCAACTCAGCTTGAGTGTTACGCGATTGCACAAATGCCATAACAATATATATATATACACACGTGATAAAAGATGCAGCTAATCTATAACTCTTAAGAGAGCTGAGCGAGGGCGGGATATGCATAATGAAAGCAGAACTCAATTGGCACAACAATAGCGGTGCAGGAAGCGCAAATACAACGCAAAAGTAACCAGAGAATGAATGCTAAGCCCAAAAATTCCAAGACCCGCTCTAAAAACCCTCTCCCTTCCCCTCGAAATACCCAGGCCACATGCAGATGCAGATACAAATGCAGATGCGAAGCCAAAGCCAGATGCAGATGCAGAGGCAGTTGGAGATGCAGATGGAGAAGCAGAGCAAGGAGCAGAAGCAGGCAATGACGATAGCAGAAGGCTATTAAATACACGAGGGAAGCTACTTTTAACCCAAATCTGTGGGCATAAAAGCCATGGCCAAAACCAAGCAGGCAGCCAAAAGGAGCAGGCCAGGCCAGACCCAGAGCCAGAGCTAGAGCCAGGCCACACATGAGCACAAATAATGCAGCGACGATGGCCACGTGGAGCACTGCCAATGCTGGCAAGTGGAGAGCGAGAGAGAATGAGAGCAAGAGAGAGAGGGATAGAGAGAGAAGTGACAGTGGCAGCCTGGCAGGCGTCATCCGGCTGCAGTTGCTCTCTCTCTCTCTCTCTCTAAGCGGGCACGCATGCAATTGCAATCCAGGCGAGAGGCACTTTGGCAGCAGCGCCTCAGATTCAGATTCACATGCGCTGCTCGTGATTAAGCTGCAATTTTTATACAATATTTACACACACATACACACACACAGAGCAGCCCGAAGAGGGGCTGGGGGGCGTGGCAAATCGAGCTGTCCCGGGCACATAATGACATTCAGGCACAGTTGCAAATGCTGCCGCCAACAAGCGTCGCCTTGGCGGCTGCCATATAATACAGATATTACAATATGCGGATTATTAGGCATTATGCATGTGTACTGGGTGAGTGTGTGTATGTGAGCTGGGTGTGCAAGTGTGTGTGCCTGTTATTGTGCTAACAATTTCTATTCATAAAAGTGTGTGTGGCATGCAAATTTATTGTATACTTTGCCGCCAAGCTGCGGCATTTTCATTCTACCAATGCTGCTGCTCTGGTTTTGGTTTTTCGTTATCGTTTTTCGTTTTACGCTGTACGTTTCATTCTGCTTTCATGCTGCTTTGGCTCTGCTTCTCTCCCCCTCTCTCTCCCCCTCTCTCTCTCTCTCGCTTCTCGTTTTGCTTGCAGCTAAAGCGAGTTTTTGATTGGGATTTGCATTTGCCATTGGCATGTGTGTGTGTGTGTGTGTGAGAATGTTCTGTCGGTATTGGGATTTGGGTGCCAAGGTTTCCCCTACACTGTCCAGGCATGTGTATTGTGTGCTCTCTCTCTTTCTCTATCTCCCTCTCTCTCTGTGTGAGTGCCTGCTTGTCATTAGCATCGCATTTGTTGTGCCTGCACAATGAAGTTGCCGAGGATTATATATGTTTTGTATACTGTATGCTGTTAAATCCGTCCGAGAAACGAAAAATGTGCATGGAAATATATATTTATGAAATTTATCAGCCTTATAGATATACATATGTAGATACCTCGTACACTCGCTCGTGACACAAAATACTTGCGATATGAAATCATTTATTAGTTTTTCATTTTCCTTAATGGCATTTCCACATTTGCGTAGCGAGCAAACCGATTTTCAATTTCAATTTGATTGAAAGCAGATCGGTTATATAAGCAGTTTATGCATATTTTGTGGAGTCTATATATATATATATATATATTTTCACAGCACATTCCAGCACGGTGCACAGAGCGCATTCCCCTGCGACTGGGTAAAATAAGCTCAATGGCTTTTCGCTTGAGCCGGAAAGTAGGCAACATTTTTTGATGCTCGCGCACTAAGCTCCTCTGCGGCTCGTTAACGTTGATAATGTGAGTGAACCACACACACGCACGCATACACCAAAATTGCGTCAGTCTACTTATTTATTTATTTCACCACTTAAGACTTTAAGTGCCAACAAATGCGACTATGGCAAATAAATTACAATTACACAAAAAGTAAATGAAACACAGCAAAAACAACAACATGAACAACGGCAATAATACAACATAGAGAGAGAGAGAGAGAGCAAGAGATGCCCTTAAAAATGATATCATTAAACAAATGAAAAGTGGCAGATAAATAAAAGAGCCAAAGTGTTGTTATTAATTAAGTGGCATTAACAACGGACCGCTCGGAATGCGACAGGCGTGCACACAGTGAGACAGATAGAGAGAGAGAGAGAGAGAGAGAGACAGAACCGAGAACCAAACCTAACCCACTGCAAAACCAATCGCACATCGAAACAGAGGAAAAACAACAAAAGCGACACTGTACAAACAACAATCGCAGTTTGCAATGCAAATGACATTTTATTAGATTTAATTGAACATTTTTTTGTGCGCTCTACACTCACCTAGGGTATGTGCCATATGTCAGGAAGTATGTGAGGTATATTAGAGCAACTGCACCTAATTTTTTAACACAAAGAGTATTTATTTTGGACTACACTACGTATACGTGTTATTTATTTTTTTATTATTAATCACAGCAGCAACAGGCAGTGCTAACAACTTTTCAGTTTCAGTTAATAAAATATATATATAAAAATTCTTGCTCGTATCTTTTTATATTGTTTTTGCTGTATATATTTTGCTGTCTCCATTTCCCTGCTCTCCCTCTCTCTCATTCACACACAAACGATATCAAAATATTTTCCTACCACAAAATGTAAATTTTAATTTGAAATTTCCATGGAAACACGCGATTGAAATTGAACACTCGACAACACTCGATATACTACGGTAAGGGGGCATACCGCATACGTGACGGGCTTTTTACAGTTTGCAAAATTGAAAATGAAACAAGCTTTTGGTTAATAGCACTTAAGCCGGATGTTATTAACTGTCAACTTGGTTAACAGAGTAATTGATAACAGATTGTTATAATAAAAAAAAAAAAATGAAATTGTTTTAAAGCGATATCTTATCGCCAGCAAGCAGTAAAATTGAAAGTATATAATAATGATTTATAAATTATACCATTTTGCAAATCAAAGTTCAATTAACATAGCACAAAAATGGCGCAAAAACCATAAGCTTTGGCAAACTGGTAAAATTCACAAAGAGGAATTTGAAAGCAATACAACAATGTGTGTGTGTGTGTTAGAGAATCCAGTACCCAAACCATTTATCATTTATTTCATTCATTACTCCCTCTCTCTCTCTTTCTCATTCTCTTTCTCTTTCTGTGAGCACACACAAATTGTGCAAATTTGTCAGGGCGAGAGAGACGCATATCGTTTTGCAACCATCAATCTATTTACGCAATTAGCACATGCCAGCTGACAGTGTGTGTAAGTGTGTGTGTGTGTGTGTGTGCCATGATATTCATAAAGCAAGTACCACAACTACATATCGTACTAGTCTCTGAGACTCACCGAGCATCGGGATGAACAATGGAACAAACATTTGCAATGCCAGACAAAGTCGTAAATAAAACAATGCGTTTGCATTGGCAGCAAATTAGCAAACGGCACCACAGCAGCAACAACTGACAAGTGCAGTTCCAGATTGGCCCCTAACTGATTTGTCACCCCACAAGAGAGAGAGAGAGAGAGAGAGAGGAAGAGAGAGAGGGAGAGGGAGAGAGCGAGAGAGGCTGGGAAAAAGCCTCATTCGACTGCCAAATAATTTGAAATTCACAGATATATATCGATACGTTCATCTAACTAAGTGTGAGCTAGTTTAAGTGTAATTATCTACTCGTGTGTGTTTCTGTGTGTGTGTGTGTGTGTGTGTCGTATTCATTATACAAAATGCCTGCCATTGTCATACCTCACTGCCATCGAGTTGGCAGCCCTGGCAACTGTTATTAAACATTAATTTATGCATTACTAGAGCGCTTAAATTAATCAGTAAATTGCATGCAGCTCTCACACACACACACAGTGAGGGCAAGGCAGACAATACATGCTGCTGGTGGCTTAAAACAAATTAAATGGCCACAAAAGCTGTTTGCTATTTGACAGTCCCAACGTTAAATTTCACATTTTGTTTAAACATTTATGAGCAGTATTTAAAACGTAATGCATTTCTTTTTCAGCATATCCAAATTGAATTTTCCAGTTGTAAAGTAAAGGCGAAATGTGAAAACATTCAAACGAAACTCTCAAAGACCTATTTGCGGTGCGAAAAACACCGCATTCGTCTTTCAATGCAGAAGATAAGCTTGCCAACAAAACGAAGCTCTTATTTACTATACTCAGAGATTGTTTGAGTAGTAAATACTATCTTTAAGTCACCTTAAAGGAGAGTGCGCTGTTTGCGGTGCAAAAACCACCGCATTTAGGTCTTTGTTGCAGTTTTCGTTAGTTTATTGTTTACTCAGCGCAGAACTTGCACATTATTCAACATTTTCTTCCTGCTGATATGTTATAGCATTGTTATACATACCCATATATTAGCTTATTATATTTACCGTATTTACTTATCTCATTTCTTACACCAACTTCCGTCTTTGTGTTTGCAGGCAACAATCGTCGAGCTCACCTTGTGAAGACAGCGTGCAAATTGTATTCTCGCTTTAGGTAAGTGTGCTAGTTCAAGAGAAATACAGGAGGGGGTAAATCTTAGCTTAGTAAATCTCTTCAGCTGCTGAGCAATTTGATTTACCTGCTCAGCTCATGGATCCATAGGTAATCGTATTTTCCCCAGAGTTGTGCGAGCTCGAGTTCATAAGGGCAACTTTGATTTGGAGCGGTCAGGCAGCTCGCTCGCTCTCTCTCTACAGCCCGCATACACTTATTTTATTGTATGACTGTCTGTCTGTCTGTCTGTCCGACTGTCTGTCTGTTCGCCTGCCTGTCTGTTCGTTCATCAGTCAGTCAGTCTGTCAGTCAGTCAGTCTGTCGCTGTCTGCCTCAGACCTCGCCTCTTTTCGGCTCGACTGAATGATAAATGGCTGACATTGCGGTTGTAGGCAACATTAAGCGTTGTTGAAACGCCACAGATTGCAATTGTTGGCCCCCCATCTACACTCCCTGTTCCTCTCCCACCCTGGCCACAAACTTGATTTTTTATGCGCTCTTCTCTCTTGCACTCGTCAAAGTTTTGCGGGTTGCTTTTTGTGCTGCATATTCCCAGCAAGAGTTGCGAGATTCTCTGACAGACAGCAACTTGTAATTTGTAATGTTCAGAGTACCCGTTGTTGTCGTTGTTGTTGTTGCCGGTTAACTGTTACAGGCAGTAGTGATAGTGGTTGTAGTAGTGCAGGTCATGATTTTGAAATGAAATGCATTTGTGAGCTGATTTTTTGCTCCGATTTAATGATGTTTTATTGAAGCGCCTCGCTGCACTTTCAATGAAGCCGCACTTCAAGTGCCAGCTCCAGCAGCCCTACACTACTCGCTCTCTATCTCTCTCCCTCTCTCTATATATATATCTCCCTCTTTATCCCACACACTTTCCCAGCTATCAATCCATAATAGTGCCCAAGGCGAGCGAGCATTACAATATGACTTTGAGCTGTTGCTGTCCATTACAGAAAATTGCTTCAAGCTTACCCATTCTACAACTATAAATAAAAAAAAGTCTATGGAAAATTTTGTGGTATTTTATAGAAAGCTGAATCCTCTATAAGTTATTAGCTGGCAGCTCAGAGAGAGAGAGAGTAAAAAAAGGGACAAGCTCTAGCGGAAATAAGCCAGTTTTAATATGAGTTGATTGAAAATTAAAGCTAGGAATTTAATTATAATAGTTTTTCTAAAATATTACAAAACTTTAATAATACTCTCTCTATCTCTCTCTCTCTCTCTCTCTGCTACTGTCCCTTTCATTCTCTACCCACTCGAAAAACTAATTGCATTTTTATGCTACTATCAACTCTCGTGTTTTTCAGTTCAAATCTCTAGTGACGTCTAATATTTGCGTTATATTGTAATATTAATTTTCCACTGTTTTTCACTCGTTTTCCCTCCGCTTTTCCCTCGTTTTTTGCGCTTTCTCCGTTGTTGTCACACAATTTACTGGCATTCATTTAATTTGTGCATCTAATTAGGGCCAATTATGTGATTAAAAATAATCAAAAACGGGTTGGCGAACAAAAAATACACAGAGAGAGAGAGAGAGTGAGAGAGAGAGTGAGAGATATTACATATATTTAACGAAAAATTAAATTTGTTGCCCTGCCGTAGACCTTTAGATGGAGCCATAATTCATGCACAAATCGGGACAGGATGGACCGGGGGGAGACACAGTCTGAGCCGCATAATAAATGCCAATTAATTATGACATCGGTTACAAAAACAAAATCAAAAGAAAAGCAATGAAAAGTGTGGAGTAAGCTCGACTAGCAAATGCTCTGTAGAGCAGGGAAGGTAAAGAAAATCAGGAAAAAAATGTGAGCTATAAAAATGTCGATAGTAGTATAGATAAATCGATATAGGGTGCAGTCACTAATAAATATCGATAGTAAATTACAAATATCGATATTTAGTGCAGTCACTAGTGAGTTAAGCATATATATATATCGATAGTTATGTACATATATCGATTGGCATGCCATACAATCGATAGTTTCAGCTATTTACAGAGTATACGCTGGGCCAGACAAAATGAAAACCACAGCAAAATCTGTGAATTGCCACATGCACAAAAATAATATGTTAAATCCATGACATACATGATATATACACACACATATCTCACACACACACTGACACACACACACACACAAATACATATTGAGATAATGACAGCAAAAATATTGTGATGACTTTTTAATTAAAAGCAACAAAAATTGACCAAAAAGCGCTGAAAGCGATTGTATTCGAATTACTCGTCGATTGTTAATGGATTTTCATTAGATTGGATCTTATCGAAATTGCGGTGAGAATTGTGGTCGCACACACATAAACACACCTTAGATATATGTATGTGTGTGTGTGTGTGGTATATGTGTGGGTATTAGCACAACGAATAGAATAAATTTATATGTATGTGCAAACATGTGTTGGCTTTACACGTACAGCCCGCTGGCCATGGCGACACTCATTGAATTTAATCTAGTTTAATAGATCACAGACTCTATAGATACACAGAAGTGGGGGGGAAATGGATCAACCGACTGGCAATCGGCTTAGTTACCACGAATTTGCATTTGCACTTGAGCTAACAACATATTACGCATACGTAACGTTGACAACCAACGCGACACAGATGGAACGATTCATCTTCAGTTGAGATTGGCAAACATGTTGACAATATGCTGGGGCATCCAATTCTCCATTATTAGCCGACTCTTGCTCTTGGCTGCGACTCTGTGACTGTGACTGTGTGACTGCGACTGTGACTGTAAGTGTGATTGTGACTTGAGTTCGACTTGCCTTTTGCTGCTGTTGCTCTTGGCCAAAAAACAAATGGCTGTTTTATGGCTAAGCCATCAACCACAAACTATGCTGGCCCAAGCACAACACACACACTCGCACACACACACACACACACAGAGAGAATAACACACTTACACCAGCACATACGGCGATTTGTTGGGCGCTTGCCATGTGCTCACGCCATCGTTCTGCCGTTTGCTGTTGGCAAAAGTTCTAATTTTTCAAAGCCACAAAATAAAAAACACATTTCTTATTACAAATCGAGCTAGCCGCGTGCCAAAAAAATATGCTACAATCCCCCTCTCTCTCTCCCTCTTACGCCCTCTCTCTCCCTCCCTCTTGCTCGCCAGCTCCGCCTACTCTCTCAGCCTGCACATACGCTGCGTATACTTGATATGCATATATATGTGTGTTATACTCTTTAATACTCTAACTTTGAGCATGCAACGAATTTGTCAGCAACTTTGTCTCACTTTTAGTTAAGCTTCAAGCTTGTAGTGTTGGAAAACGCGTTGTCTTTGCTCTTTCCATAAATTTAAGTTACATTTATCAACAAAACTTAAGCTTATCTTAATTATAGCATAGCTTCGGGCTTGTAGTGTTGGCAAACGTTAAGTAAACAGTTCTCTTTCCGCCTACTTTGTCCACAGCACATGTGAGTAGTGTTGGAAAACGCTTGCTGTACGACTGATTTTGTTTTTTCTATGAGTTTGATAGAAATTTGTGAGCAAAACTGAAGCTTAGCTTAGCCACAACTTAGCTACAGGTGTCTAGTGTTGGCAAACGCTTAGCACACTGAATTAGTATACTACTTTTTAGCTGTTCTCTCTAATGAGCAACACTTTCACTGAACATTAATCTAACCTGAATTTATGTTCAATACTTAAACACGTTCTTCCAGCTAACTTATGTTACTTTCCCTTCGAAATATACCTGCCTATACCTATATCGTATTTACTAGAGCATTTAGTCTGTGTCCTTTTGCAAAGATTGATTTTCCGTGCTTGTTATTTTTCCCTCTCTATTTCCCTCCAATTCTCTGGTTTGTTTTCGTGCTTCGCTCTCGCTGTGTTTTTTTTTTTTTCATTTCATAAGTGAAATAGGCGACCCAACCCGAACCCGAAACGAACTGACGCACTTATTTTGCGCTTTGAATCCAATCACGTACCAATTTTCCAAATTTAACCTTTTTGAGCCGGTTTCAGCTCGGCGGGTTTGGGCCGCAATTGGCGGCAATTGAACTCGCAACGAGCCGATGCTCTGAACGGGCCTGGCTCGGCCTGGTGTGTGGTCTGCTCTGCTCTGGTCTGGTCTGGTTTGGTCTGGTCTGGTGTGTGGTCTGTTGCCAATAAAAACCATTTGCCAGAGTGAAATTTATATGGCCGCGTCAATAAAAAACAAAAACCAAGAGAGACAGGAAGAGAGAGAGAGAAGCAGGGAGAAAAACAAAAGGGAAGAGACCAGCGTAGCTGCCAAATGATATTCGTGGCCGGGGTAACTGCTCGCTCTTTGAACCGTTTCAATTGACCAGCGGCTTGCCATGAGAAGCGCTCACCCCTTTTTGTTGGAGGTACCTGCTCCTTGCCTGCCTGCCTGCTGCCTGATTGGGTGCTCCCTTGAAGCCATTGCCGAATTCAGGCCAATTTCTACGGGCCTGCACTTTGTTGCCTTTTGGCTCCTCTTTTTGCTCATATTAATTTCGAAAGCTGCGTTATTTGAGCGGCCGCACGATTTTGGCCTCAACTTGCCAGCTTCCCTAGCTATAGTCTCCGTTGCCCTCTTACTATCCCCTCTCTCTCTCCCCCCTCTCTCTCTCTCTCTCTCTCTTTGCACGAGCTGTCCTACTGACTTGCTCTTGTTTCCGCAAGTTCTTCTGGTGTCTGTTTGGGGGCCCATCGATGCCTGTAAGCGACACCATAAAATATTGAATGTGTTGAGCACACGCACACACGCACACAGCACACACACACACACACACACACATGCACTCAAAGGCCTGTACAGTAGTGCACTTACTGACTCACTGACCTCGCCAAACTTTGACCCCATCGATGGGCTGCTCTTCTCTCCATTCCCTTTTCATTTCTCTACTCTCGTTTCGCGCTGTCTGCACAAATGTTTTCTCTCACTTTTGCCTTTTGTTGCTTTAGTCCCCTTCCTCTCCTGCCTCTTCTTCCTCCTTCCGCCTCCTGGACTCGAGCTGATGCTTCATTTTCTTTATATACGCTGGCAGCACGCGCATTACATTACATTACATGAGCATAGCAGGTCATAGAGCCCGAGGTCTGCGGAGGTCTCGACTCGACACGACTCCACGCCGGATCCATGTCCGTGTCTGCCTTGAAGGGCCTGCACGGCTCGTGGCTCGAGGCTCGACAGTTTTCTTATAACACTTTATGCCATTTGGCTCTCTTTCGTTTCGGCACACACACACCACACCACTCCACTCCACACCCAGTCCCAGTCCCAGTCCCAAGTAGAGGCAAGGAGTGGAGTGTATGTTGGAACAACTCATTGGTCTGATTGATGGAACTACTTATGTGAGTGTAAGTGAATGCAAGTGTTAATGTTACAACTTTTCCTTTGTCTTTGCGATGGTAATAAATATACATGTTTTTATGGCATATAGATTCGTGAGAGGGAGAAGGCAGGAAGGAGAAGGGAGGAAGGGAGATGAAGTGAGTGAGGGTGCAGCTAGTTTGAAGAGCTCTTACATTTTCCTGGAATAAATAAAGGTTTCCCTTCGCAACTCTTCATGCTGAGAGGGACTTTATTCTTCTATGAAAGAACTGCAAAAATAATCAATTTCCAGCACTATTAAACATTTGTTATCGATACTATTAATAATATCGATTAAATCCCATACAATATGGTGTTGATTCTCTAAATATCATGCTTATCTCTTACTCCAAATGTTACAGTCGCAAGCAGCTTTAAATAGTGTTGGAAAATTATTAAAAAATAAAATATCGTTAGTGCAAAAAACAAAATCATCGATATTATACGATTTTGCAATACTTTTTTTGTGCTCTCATCTCTAGACTTTGGTTACATGTATATTTCTTCTTTTCATTATGCGCTCTTTCATTCATTGTATCCATTCACCTTTTGTAACTATTCTTCGACCACTCCAACGCACACACACACACACACACCCACTCGACTCATCTAGTATTCATGAATAGTACTCACGACTGTTTAGCACAACACAAAGTCGATTTAGCTGGCACTTTTGCATTAGAGGTAAAGGTATTTCTCTACCACTTCCCAGTTTCTTCCCTTTTCTCTGACTCTCTCTCTCTCTCTCTCTCTCTTTCCCCCTTTCCCTCTTTCTTTCTCTTTTCTGTTCCTGCTGCTTCTGGCTTCTCCATTCACATGTTCTTTATGCCGGCTTGAGCCACATTTCGGCTACAAATTGATGCCATATGTTCGACATTTAATGCGCCCTTTTTGGCCACTGCCATTACGCAGTGTTGGCTAACGTTCGAAGAGGAAATAAGGCACTGCAGCACAGGACGCCATTTTGCAGATACGCTCGCTCGCTCTCCCTCTCTCTCTCAATCCTCTCTCTCGCCCTCTCTCTCTGTGTTTTCTCTGCCTTTTTAATGCAGTTACTGCATAATTTGTGCACGCGTAAGTCGCCTGCATTATCCGGGGCTATAAATCGGACACGGGCTTTTCCACGCGGCACGCGGTCAAGCAGTTAATTCTCCCCACAGGCACAGTGGGGCAATCGGTACGTGCAAGCCGGGTAGAGCCTGTGCCCATGGTCAGTGCCAGAGCCACTTGAGTGGCATTCAAATTACGTTTCATTACGTTTATTGATACGTAATTCACCGCCGCCATACGTATTGCTTTCCCCCCTCTCTCTCTCTCTCTCTCTCTCTCTTCTACACTCTTTCTAACCTTTTTTACTCGCTTTTTCTGGGGCTTGTTGATGCCCAAACTTTTGAATTCAATTTGTTTGCCAGCGGGCAGGCTGCCAAACCCAATGCGAATGGGTATAGGATAGGGTAGGGTAGGGTACGGGTAGGGTAGAGTAGGGGGCCCGCTTAGCATTTGCCCGGGCTGTCGCTGTTCCGGAAAGTTATTGATTTAATTCGTATCTGGGGAATGCTTAATCAAAAAATATACCCGCCCGCCAATTTGTTAGCCCCGAAATGCGAGTGTGCTCACTCTCTCTCTCTCTCTGTCTGCCTGTCTGTCTCTCTCTCTCTCTCTGCCCAAGCTCGTTACACTGTTTTCCAGATAGTTTTTCGCCGACTTCTTTGCTGTAACTCATCCACAATCCGCCTCCCACTCATATTTTTTCGCCTTCGTATCGATTGGCTCATAATTTCCCCACGGCTTCTTGGCCACGCCTGAGCTGTCAATTGGACGTCACTCAGTCGGGTTATATATATACATATATATGTACGGGCCGTCAGTCAGTCGATTGGAATTTCTACTTCACATTGTTAAGCACAACTCTGTAATATAATATAGAGAAGTTAAGTTGCGAGATTTAAGGGAGAGATCAAAAGAAATAAAATATGATAGAGTAAAGGAAAATGCTATAAAGATTAAGTTTTAACTTTAAAGACCTTGAAAATCTATAAATCTTAACAGTAAACATAAGATACGAATACAAAATCTGCAACTGTTTTTAGCTCAATAATCTTTAAAGCTCAAGAACATAAAAAAAGAGATTTTTTCGGCTTCAATTCACTTTGGGATTAAAGTAAAATCAAAGCCCCAGCACAACTCTACCTCTTAGACCAAAGAATTCACACCACATACATCATAAAATTTTAACTAAACCTAATTGAGCGCAAGAACTTGCCCTAAACACCGCTTGCACTGCAGAATAATCTCAATGTGACCCTGTAAAGTGGTCTTAAGGACCGTTGCCCATATGAAATGCGTGTATACATACATACTTTATATGTATGGTATATAAAACCAAGTTCCGTTATGCCCAAATGAAAAGAGTGTGAAAAGAGAGAGAGCGAGAGCCAGCATAGCATAGCATAGTAGTAATAGCCCAGACAAACATGGAGAGGGCAGGGCACGACTTGGGCTTGGGTTGGGCAGAGCAAGTGCCCTGGTTGATGGTCAGACCTCGGTTGAGGGGTCAGTTTTGGATGGGGGGGGACCCTTGTCTGGTGACAAAACTCTGGTGAGAAGCATCGTTGCGGTTGCTGCTCAGCACTGCAAGAGATTTTACCACATGCAAGTAATTTAAAATTTATAGATTCAAATTTGAAATGTTTCATAAAGTGGCTAGAAAAAACAACAACAAAAAGAGTGGAAAAATGAAGGAAACTAAGAACAGTACTTGGTCATCGTTGTTGTTGTAGTTGTTGTTGGCTAAGTTGGTGGCTTTAAGCCATATGGGTAGAGGGGAGGGGGGAAGCACTTTAGCCAGCAACCAGGCTGGCCAGTTAAGCTCGGTACGTGGTACGTTTAATGGAGTGCCTAATGGCTGCAAAATGCTCGAACAGAATGGACCGAAATTCCCCAGTTCCCAAAACAGTCTGATGAATACAAATTGTAATGGTCGTGGTAGTAGTACCATAGTTGAGGTCAGCTCCAGTTTCGAATGGGACTGTTTTGGACCAAGTTTCCTGAAACAGAACATATGGCTTAGCAAGCCACAAGAAGATAAACGATTCTATTTCTCATATCGTATAGCATATTAACGCTGGAGAGTGCCAAACCGAAAGGCTTAGAGAATACATTTGAATGAATGAATGTGTATGGCAAATATATGAGTTATAGGAAGGTCTCTTTGTATACCCAAAAATTCTAAAAATTTAACTACTTTTTTTGAATTAATAGTCCTAATAAAATTCAAAAGATTTTCGGTCTCTTGAAAGCCTAGGGAGTTCTCTCAGCTCTCAGTAGTAAAAAGTATGTAAGAACTAAGACTCCAATACATCCTAAACATTATTTTTCCAACTCGTACATGTTCTAGAACACCTGCAGCTTGTTTTATAAGTCTCAATAAAGTCATGCTACACTTAGGTATAGTAAAATTCAAATGTAAAAGCCTTCTCGAAATGCAGATCGACTTTTTGAAGACCCGCTTGAAGGCAGCTGGGGGGGAGGAAATCTCATCAGGTTTAGTCGTAGCACTTGAATCCCTGAAATGCAGCAGGGAGACAGAAGAGGAGAGAGATCTCGTCCAGCACTTTGCAGCTTCACCTGGCAAGCACTCGAAACTGCCAACAAACTGAGCAGTAGCAGCAGCAACAACAGCAGCAGCAGCAGCAGCAACAACAGAAGCAGCAACAACAGCAGCAACAGCAGCAACAACAACAGCAACACTTGCAAGCTGCATTGGCAACAATAGTGAGCGCAACTAGAATGAGAGGAGAGTACTTGCTCTCTCCCTCTCTCTCCCTGGCAAGGTGCAAAATAAGAATGTCCAACAACAAATAAAAATGGCTGCCAGCAGGACAACAACAACAACAGTGGGCAAGAGAATGAAATAACCGGGCAAACAAGAGCAGCAGCAGCAGCGGCAACAACAAAAGGAAACCAGAGCTGCGGCCGTGTGGCAGTGTGGCCGTGTGGCACAAACTTTTGAATAATTTATCTGGCGCTGAAAGGACGTTTTCATTAAAATTCGCCAACGTATTTAAAGTGCGAGATAACTCCCAAAGAGACGATTATTCAAGTGAGTTCATTTGCCTGCTAGGAATGCAAAATGCCACGACGCTGCTGCTCTCTCTCCCTCCCACTCTCTCGCTCTATATATCCCTCTCCCTCTCTCTCTCTGATGTGTGTGTACAAATGACAACAGCAATGTGGGAAAGTACACAAACATATTTCGAGGCTTGCAATTTTCGAAACGTTTCAACGTATACCCAAAAGGGTAAAGCGCGCAAATAAAAAGAAAAAGAAAGAAAAGCAGGCAACACCGACTCGTACACGAGCTTAAGTTATTAAATTTAATAACACTGCAGATAGCGCCGAAACGATAAGTTTTTTATTGACTGTGACACAGCAAAAAAAATAATAAATAAATTATATAAAAAAATGGTTTTCTTTTTCTACACTTTTTTCGTGCAGTTATGAAATTAATTAAAAATTGCAGGGTATTGTGCAGTCAATCAGCTCAAAGTGCTGCAAATATTTTTCACAGTTTATATTTTCAATATTCAATGTTGGTCACAAAACATGGGCTGTGGGGGGGAAGCAGGGGAGGCAGCTGCTAGGGGAACTGTTTACCCTGCCATGTCGCTGGCAAGAAAATAGTTTACTTTTTGAAGGTACCAAATGCGATGCTAAAATTGTTTTACATTTTAATTTAATTCGATTTTTTTTTTTTTTTGTTTTTTTTTTCTTTCCTCTCTACCTCCCTGGAAAAGGCGCATTTTGCTTGTTTCGTAAATTTAGTCGAGGGTGCTGAGGGAAAACTGTGGGAAACTGAGTGGATATATGTATATATATTTTTTTTATTTTTTTTGAATGTCGCCCCTTGTTTGTTATTGTAACGCGCCTTTATACTCTGTGTATGCTATACCATGTCCGGCTGCTATATGTATATATTTTCGTACAATTGTAATGCATTTTTTGTGTTTTCTGCCTCCATTTGTTATTATTAACATGAACAAGTTTCGCATAAGCGTTTGTTACTCCCCATATATATATATATATTTTTTTGTTTGTTAATTATGTGAGCGAAAAAAACATACACATAATCCCCCTTGGGTAATTCCCAATTTGGTGTATTCACATATATACATATATATGTATTTTTTAATGTTGATTTTCGTGTTGATTAAATGACACAATAGACTGTGCAGAGCTATAGCATATAGACACAATTGATACAAAAGGACTGTGGAAAAACTTGTGAAAATAAGAATAAAATTGAATTGCAATATCAAATAAATAATAAAGTTATTTAAGCCAAAAAGGCAGAGCTATGATGGTTAAAAAAATTGTACTAAGCTCTCTATGCAGTAAAGTTGTACTACAATCGATAGTATTGATTTTTAAAGATTTTCCAACACTGTTTAAGAAAATCTAAACACTTGGAATTTGATTAAAGATACATTTTTGCCTCGAACTGCAATTTAATCGAAAGTATCGATTTTTTTTTTTGCAAAATAGTGTTGCAAATCGCTGTTTTTCCAACACTACTCGGTTGGACTATGGCAGCTGCACTTGGAGTTGCTTTTAGCACAGACATAGAAGTCCATTCGATGGCGCTGCCATTTGCCATTTGCATAGTAATTGCATTTTATGGCTAACATGCTAGAGGTTTATGGCTCTCATTACTTATGTACAGGCTTAATTCTCTCCCCCCTGCCTCTCCCCCCTGCATGGCATATCTTTCGCTCTCTCCGTAGCTTCTTCTTCTTTGGCGCTCTCTCCTTTGGGCCCGTTTGTCAACCGAAGGCGGCGGCGACACATAAAATAAATTTAAATTCACAAACAGATCGAGCGGACACTTTAAGCGCCAAGATGCATAATTTAGTTAATTCTCTATTTTGTTTTTGTTCTTTTTTTTTTTGCTTGCCGTTCTCTGTTTTGTTTTGTGCGCTCTTTTGTTTTGCCTTGTTTCACGCTGAAATATGGCGCCATCGCATACAGCGCTGCCATTTGCTGCGTATCTCTCGTAAATATCGCGTATACGCCGCGTTTGCCGACTGTTAACGCTGCAACCGGATGCAGCATGGCGATGCAGGCGGAGAGTGGGGGAAGGGAAGAGGGGAGGGGCTTGTTGTGTTACCGTGTTGGCTACATAAATGCAGATCCATGCAGCCAGCCAGTCAGGCAGCCCGCACACACGCTCTCTCCGAGCAATTTCTTCTCGCCGCGTCGTTTCATCGCGCAATTTCCGCACAAGTGTTGGCAATATAAAAATAGCGACAAAATATAAAAGTAATTTATGTGCGCCTTTTTCCATATCATTTCGGTGCATGCATATGCATGCAGCTCTACCTTTCTCTTTCTCTCTCTCTCTGTAGCTTATAAAAATGCATTCAAAATTGCTGTGGAAAGTATGAAAAATGCATGCTGATGCGCTCGTTTATATGCACAAACTGCATTTAATTTATTAATACAAATATTTTGAAACACACGAACCCCCCCGAATATACGACACCTTGGCTACCCTAGGGACCCTGCCTCCTACCTCTTTCAGTCCCCTGCTACACCTAGGGGCAGCTGGGTGTACAATCTTTGGGTTGGGGAGCAAACTGGCATTAATTATGCAGGTTTTTAAAATGCCTTTTGCCACCTGAGCGTTTAATATGCCGTTAGCTCAATCATATGTGTGTGTGTGTATACCTCTATGTTTGTGTGTGTGTGTGCCTGCCAGCATGTTGTGTTTGTGGTCAAAATTGACAGAATTTTTGGCCAAATGGCCAATTTCCGGTATGGTTGCTTAAATATTTCATTGACTTAACCGAAACACAGCCACACACACACTTACACACACACACTTGTACAATTAAAAATTTGATTAATCAATTTTCGCATTAGCTGGCCATAGAAAATTACAAACAAAATGGCCTAAACTCACTCTGAAATTAATTCGTGTTGCCCCCAATTCAATTCGTGTTAATGTGCCCCAATCAGCTCTGATTGCACAATCATGTGGTCGACCACATATACCATATATATATACTATATACACAGTTTGTAAAAAAAAAGTCCGTCAAATTCTACAATTGCCTTTATTATTTATCGTGTTTGCTTAAACGCTGTTTTTTTCTAGGTTTATCGATTTATCGAAGACAAAAAAAATCGTGCTAAAAATCATTCTAAAAAAAACCGTTGTAGATTTTTAATTTAATATATGCAAACATCGTTGCTCTGATTTAACTTTGGCCTCTCTATTTACATAGTTTATAAAGCAGGTTTTTTGCTTTGAAATCAAGTTGAAACTAGTCGAGGGGTGACACGCAGAAATACCCTGCAAATAGGTAAGTGTCCTTTGCATACCCTGCACAATATGCAAATTTGTTCTCTATAAGGTATTATTATTATTATTGTTATTCATGTCAGTGAAAGCAGCTCAAGCTATTTGTGCAATGCAGTGAGGCATATTTTCATGACTTATTAAGTATGCAGAGCAGAGAGAGACAGAGTAGAACAATTTAAAAGTTAACAAATAAAATTATGCAAACGTAAAAGGTGCAGAACAAATTTACACGACAACTACAGAGCGGCAGGAGTGGGGGAAGAATGAAAGACAAAACAACGCAAAAAAAAAGAGAGGCAAAAATGTCGACTTTATAATGTACGAAAACTGTTGTCGGAGTGTAAAAATGTCTATTTACATAGTCATGCATCATGCACACACAGAGAGAGAGAGCAGAGAAAAGAAAGAAAAAGAGAGAGAGAGAGTGAGAGCGCACAGGGAGCGTTTAGATTTGCGCACACGTGTAGAAAAATTAAAATATCCACCTATATATGCATATATATATATACTATATATAAAAGTTCATAAATTTGCGACGCGACACTCGCAGCCAGTAGGAGACACAGATTGCGGCAAACTATTTGCAAAATAAAGTGCAGCACAGCAGCAGCAGCAGCATCAACAACAACAACTTACGAACTGGGGGCCAGTGTAAATGCAAATAAATCCCCAAACGCAAACGCCCCAAAAAGTATGCTACACTAAATAACTGCAGCAGCAGAGGCGCAGGCAGCGGCAGCGGCAGCCTCAGCCCCACGTCGCTGCGGCGCTGCATGGCTCGTTTGCTTGTTAAAAGATAACTGTAACTGCCACACACACACACACCTGTCCCCTCTCTCTCTCTCTCTCTCTTCCGACCAGGCACATGCAAAATATGCCCACAAGTGGACAGGTGCGTGCACACAACAAAATATATATGCATAAATATAAATAAAAATAGAAATAAAAATATAAATAAAAAAAAATAAAGCTGCAGCTGCAGCTACAAATATGCTAAAATCAAACTAACCCTATAAATATAGCCATAAATATCGGATAACTTTGAGACGAGCTTAGATAACGCACTGCATGTCACACAAGCTCGTCAAAATGGCGAGCAGAGAGAGAGCAGAGCGAAAGAGCAGATAAAGAGAGAAAAAAAAAGGACAGGAAAAGGCACAGGGCGAGTTAGGAGTGTGGGGGGCAGCTGCAAACTAAGTGAAACATTGCCGCACACGTGCTGAGTGCGCATTTTACGTACCGGAAGTCGCATAATTCCGTAGCGGAAACAACTGATTTGATTGTATTTAGCAGCAGCAGCAGCAGTGGCAGCAATGGCGGCGTCTGCTTAATGAGCAACTTTTAACTTGCAATTAGCAGTGGAGGCTTTAGAGCAGCCATCCAGCTGGGCAGCAGTTGACCAACAAACCTCTCTCCTACCCTACCCGCCCGGCTAGCTGCTGCCCCAACTGACCAGCTTGTGGTTTTGCCCATTTCACTTTCATTATTCATATAAAGTAAGCAAACAACAACAACAAGAACTGCGCTAACTTTTTAATGCGCAGCAACTGTTTTTAGAGCCTTTTTCCCGTTACACTCCACTGCGCTGGCAGTGTGACACGCGAGTAAAGTTGCCTCAGGTAAGTCGACTTGCGATTGCCCTGCAGGGAGATGTAGTATACGCCAGTGTGTCGTACAATTAAGCTCACAGTTGGCACAGAGCTAGTTGCTATGAGACTGCGTAGTAGCTGGCTGCGATAAGCTGCTTGCTATAGGCAAAAAGTCTTCTTAGATCTCATTGAGTAAAGATTATAAAATGGATAGATCTTTTTTTATGGTTATATTCAAAAGTTACTGAGAAAAAATCAAAAGTTTTTCAACAGTTTACTAAATTTACCAAATAATACTTTAATTTCATATTGAAAATTGATCTGCAAGTAGAAATAATATATATTTTAATAGAAATTATGTTTGAATTTCCCAAATAATACTTAAATTTCATACTGAAAATTTATCTGCAAGAAGACCTAATATATATTTTAATAGAAATTATGTTTCGATGTTAAGTTTAATTAAAAATCTATCTAAATGAATGTTTCTAGTTATAGATTTCAGATGAAGATATTGTTTTAATTTGTATAATTTGCATGAATATCAAATATATATTCCTATTCCCCATTTTGAATGCTCTCAATATTCGTTGCGATCCATTTAACTGCGTCTTCAAATGGCTTTTTAACGTGCTGCCTTTTAATGAGACAAATTAACAAAGTAATCTGGCTTTTATGTACCGCACGTAGCACCAGTTTACCCAAATATAAACATATATATATAGAGTCTGGGTCTGTCAGTTCTATAACTGTCTCGACTCGCAGCATGTGTTTATGTTTGTTTGTGCAACACACACACACACACTCTGCACACTCCGTTCTGCATTTATCGTGCATTATCTACACAGATTTTCACTTTATGTTTGTACTGCTTCTCTTCCGACTTTCTCCTGTTTCTGCTTCTCCTTCTGCTCCCGCCTTTGCTCCGGCTTCTTCTATGCCACGGCCAAGTTAATGTAAAATCGCAAACTTTTCGAGCATTTTATGGGCAGAGGATACAAACCTTTGACAAGCTTGGCAGTCATAACTTTTAATGCTCTTGTTGGCTGTCATGTGGCACGCCCATATCTGCGAAGAACGCCCCAAAAAATGAACGCCCAAGCGACATTTGCAGCTTTACAGCTTCAGCCACAATGGAAACTTTGTTACCCCTCGCCGCCATTTTCTGTTTGCCGTGTTGTTTGTTTGATGCTTTTCAATGGCAGATTTCCTGCTTCCGGTTCGCGTCGGGGACTGAAAAGTTTTCCAACGCTATGCAGATATTAAAATGGTATAAAACTGGACCAACAACAACAGAAAGAGAGAGAGAGAGAGAGAGAGCAACAACAATGGCCAGCTAATTAAAATCATTTCATAAATTTGCCATTCCTTTGGGTACACAGCAGCAAAGTGGCCCCAAAGTGGCCGGCAAACAAGTCCGGCCACCAAGTCGCAGACAGCAGCAGGGGGGAGATAGGGAGAGAGATGGAAGAGGACGCCTGGGTCACCGGATGGACGCTTGAGCCTGCGGCCAGAGGGCCGGACAGGGCGGGGCGTGGCGGCAGCGACACGTGCGATACGGGCGCGTCAAATAGGAATTCATTAACAAAACGTTACACAAAATTTTAATTAAATATTAAAACACAAAAACTGCGTGCTCTAATATAATAAAATATTTTCGCTCCATTGTTCTGTGACATTTTGCGGGGCGGCCATTTATAAATATAATATATATATACCTATATAGCATATATAGTATATGTGTATGCTGTATAATGGGGAATTATGCTCTCAGTCTCAGGCAAACTTTCATTAAAGTTGGCAGCAAAAACATTTCTATTAAGTGTGTTTAGTATATATACGTATATATGTATGTGTTTATGGCAATGCTGCCAATTGTCGATTTAATTAGTCGCCTACGCAGTCAGTGTGTGTGTGCGTGTGTGGGGCTGCAACTATAGAGAAATTACGCATACGCCCCGCCGGCCCGCAATGGCACAAAAAACTTGAAAGTGACTGCATGTCTTTAGGGTCTACCGGAAATACTGAGTGTGCCACAAGCACACACACACACACATACATATGCATATATATATATATACGACATATATATGCGGTACTAGTACGCTCCGTTTGCCTAAGGCATTTAATGTATCTTTAATTTCCCCAGAGGTTTATGTCGCACACAATCAGAGAAAGAGAGAGAGAGAGGTGGCAACCTCTCTCGTGTGTGAGCTCATATCACAAGTTTGCTCTACAGCACGGGGCAAACAAATAGCAACACCTGCGGCAGGGCAGACAGCTGTAGAAAAACTGTAGAAAAAAAAGATCGAAACAAAATAAGATTTTGATTATTTTTAATATAAATACTATAAATTATGAGACAAAAATTTAAAGTATTTATATTTAATAAAATTAAAATATTTAGCTAACGGGAATATAATTCTTTCACGTAGAGTGATCACAAACGGTTAGAACCGATTGAGAAATGCAGGAAAACCGATGAAATGACCCAGCTTGTCTCTTCCTGCGTTTTTTTGAAGCTCTTCAAGCGTTACTAACCACATGCACATCACTGTAGCCCACACACATGTGGTTAGCTGGTTGTGTGTGTGTGTGTGAGTGTGTGAGTCTGGCACACTCCCACATACTCAGAAACAATCACACATGAGTGCACCCGTCGTCGTCGTCGTTGTCTTCGTTGTGCGTATTCCGTATTAACGCCGACTCCCTAAACCGAAATACAAATTGGAATTTGGAATTGGAATTGGAATTGGAATAGTAGGAGAGAAGCCTTTGAGTCTGAGACTCAATGAATGCCCCAGACAATAATAATGACTTGTAGTTAATGCCGCTAAGCGTCGAGATGTTGCCCATTAGAGAGACAGAGAGAGAAAGAGAGACTGAGTGCATATACGGTAAATGGCCATGATCGATGTTTTTTGGCCAAGGAACCCTTTTGGACTTTCATCTCATCTCGCAGTGCCTTAGCTAATGATGCCGCTGGGAATGGAGCAGAGTGGATGCAATGCATCTAATTAACTTGGGCAAACTTTTGCACAGAATTTCAGAGCTTAAGCTTGGCCCAAATACGCACTCTCTCTCTATCTCTCTCTCTCTCTCTACGACATTTCTTTGCTGCTTCCCTTTTTGTAGTTTAATAAACCCCGGCATGCAAATGAACTGAGCTTGTAGCTGTAGCTGAAACTGAACATTAGCAGGATGCAAAATCCAAGCTGAAACTGGATGGGCAATGGATTTTGCAATGGGTATTCAGCTGGGTGATGCTGCGCTTGGTATGCCAATAATTTATTACGCAACCGGTGTGTGCTAGTAGGTGTCCATGTGTGTGTGTGTTGTGTGTGTGTGTTATGTGTGTGTGTGTGCAGTTGTGTATTTTGGTCGACAGGCGTCGCCATAATTGCCAGAGCAACTTGTTAATGGCCCGACAGGCTCCTTCACAGCCAATGCTGCTGCTGCTGCTGTTGCTGCTGTTGTTGCTGCTGCTGCTGTTGTTGTTGCTGCTGCTGCTGCTGTTGCTGCTGCAGCGTGTGTTGTTGTTAATGTGCTGGTCTTTGTTTATTACCAAAGTGCCGGGTGGCAAACAAATTGGCACTTGCTCTTTAAAATTTGATTGAACTAGCAAAGTGTCAAGCGGACAAAAACTAAGGCAGACAAGCTTAAAAATAGTCACAAAAAGAGAGAGAGACAGAGAGGGAAAAAGAAATCGAAAGAAAGAGCAAGTATTAAATTAATTAAGCTACAAGTAGAATCAATTTGAGTTAAGTCAGGCCAATGTTATACAAATTTGTGTAGTTTTTAATTAAAGTTATGTGAGAAGTTGCAAAAACTAACGACACAAGTGATAGAAAAGCAAAATTAAAAGCGCACGGCACTTTACAACACTGTTACATAGTACCAGGCGCTGCTTTTTGCTGTTCCATTTCGCCGTTTCACTTAGATGCTGCGTTTCATAAACGTTTTGTAGCCCAAAATGAGTTAAGTGGACTTAGAAGCTGTGGGAGTTTCTAGGTTTTCTAGGTTTTCCTCTACTTACAACACTGT
This sequence comes from Zaprionus kolodkinae, assembly GCA_018901885.1. Classification (NCBI taxonomy): domain Eukaryota; kingdom Metazoa; phylum Arthropoda; class Insecta; order Diptera; family Drosophilidae; genus Zaprionus; species Zaprionus kolodkinae. The sequence goes on from JAEIFM010000181.1 coordinate 25,930,597, forward strand.
TTAGTGAATTAACTAACACTGGCAGATGCTTAAGCCGCCACTTGCTGTTTCATTTCACTGTTTCACCACACTTTGCACTGCAATTTCTCGTTTCATTCATCAAGTTCCCTCGGAATGTGTGTGAAGTTCTCGTTCCGTTCGTGCATTTTCTTTGCTGTCCAGTGTTGAAAATCACTGCACACACCGCTCTGAAATGTTTTTCTGCCAGCCACGCCCTAATCGAACAGAGCAACCATGCACACACACACACTCACACACACTCGTACACACACTCACACCCCGCTGCTCATGTAAGCACACAACTCACGTCAAATGCAACAAGCGTGTCTATCAATTCTACACACCGCCCCGCCCTGCCCTCTCGACACTGTGCTTTGGGCATGCCAATGTCCTGCCAAACAGAGTGAGCAGCAGCAGCAGCAGCAGCTACAACCCTGGTTAGGGTTGTTCAAAGCATAAAAAAAAAGAAAAGTGCAATCGCCTGGCAGTTGGCCGGCAAGGACCCGCAAAAGTGGAGCACATCAATGGGGATTTATAAAAAATGCAAATTCATTAGAGCAGCCGCTGTGCGAGGCGTTGAGTTTTGACTCAAATGTTGGCTAAAAAAGGTAGATAAAGAGAATGAGAAAGTGCGAAAGCGAGAGAAAGAGAGAGATAGCGTGAACCCACTTGCACTAATTTCGACTGGAGGCCGAGCGCGTTGTCCGTCGTCAACGTGTCAGGAAAGGCAAGCAAAGTGCAGCGTCATTGCATTTTTTCCTCCTTCTGCTTCTTGTACTTCTTCTCCTACTCCTACTCCTCTTCACCCACTCCTTCTCGCTCGCCTTGACTTGAATTTTCAGCAACATCATTAGGAAATTACAAAAAAGAAGCAGAAAGAAGAGAAAAAAGTAAAAAGGAATATGTGAACTACAGCAGACAGGCACGAAATGCAACCAAAGCAGTGCTCAGAGAGAAAGAAAGAGAGAATGGAAGAGCGAACGAGTAGAAAGTGAAAGCTAACAGCGAAAAGCTCTTAGATTTTTGGAAAACTACAATATGCCCCCGAAGACATGAGTTAAGCGCAAATCTGCGTTAGTCAAAACTAGCAAAAATCTGCTAATTTTAAATTAACCTGCTGCTTATCATAATGATTATGGTGTATTAGATGGAAACAATATTATATAATGAACATGGAATAAAAGAAGTGAATATTAAAAAAATTATATAGAAAAAATATATAGAATATATAATGCCGTTTTCTGAAATGCAGCTTATTATCTTTCAGCTTTATTTTTTTTTTAACTAAACTTATGATTCTTTTTCAGATTCGTTATTAGTAATTTTGCTTCTATAGATAGTTTTGTAAAGACTTATAATACCTATTGACAATTCTGTTTATAGAGAGATAGCAAAGAACCTCAAGCTATAAGTCAAATTAAGATACTCAAAATCTAAGAATATTAAATAAAAATGCAAATAAATTACACAACACTGTCTCTAAGTCATATTATGCCTATCTATAGCTCAATTTAGAGAGAGAAAACTTAGGGAGTGTGCATAATAAACTTTCCTCATCCAAGCAAATTGATTAACATGGCATAAATCAAGCATAACATTATACAACACTGTTCCCATGTCATGCCTATCGATAACTTAATTTAAAGAGCAAAAAAAATAAAAATATATAAGAAAATTGAATAAAACTGCTCAATATAAACATAAATTACCCAATAGTAAGCTAAATAATTAAGCCAATAAATCAAGCATAACATTAACCAACACTAAGCTAAATGTACAGGGTATTTGGCTAGTCAAATGTGCGTACTGCGTTGCTGCTCTCTTTCTCACACGTATTTGCCGCTAGGGCGCATTGCTTGTTGTTGTCGTTTTTACGAGCTGACTACTTTATGCGGCTTTTTGCCGTGCTGTGCTGCGCTGCTCTGCTCTGCTCTGCTGTGCTGTGTTCTCTGCTGGCCAGTGTTGTGCAGTGCTCTGTGTCGTGCTGTGTTGTTGCGTCCTCGTGTCGTGTTGTCTTTGCACACGTCGACAGTTCTGTGCCAGAGCAGGCAACCAGCCGGCAGCCATCGACAGCGACTGCTCCAGGGGGCAGCCCTCTGCGCACACACACACACACACACACACACACACACACACACACACACACACCCTTTGCACTCTGCACTCTGCACATCCCATAAATCTCAGTCAGCACTTGAGGCGGCAGCAACAACAGCAACTGCAGCAGGCAGGAGGAGTGTGGTAGAAAGTAGAAAGAAAAAAAAAGAAAAGCTGCATTGTTGTTGGCGCTGGGGAAAATGAAATTCAAATCGCTTGCCAAGTTTTTGTTGCTGATTAAGTGGGAAGAGCGAGGGGTAGGGAGGGTTGGGGTGGGGAGGTCTTGCCAAGAGCGCTAATATGGCTATGGTGGCTTTTGTGGAGCAGACGATTTAGCAGTCATAAGTTCAATCAACATCAAATTTAATTAAAACGCTAAAAGCATCCGACACGCCCCCTCGCCCACACTTCTAATGCAAAGCAGAAACGAAACAAACCGTAAGCCAGAAGCGGAAAAGCGCCAGCAAATGAAAATGGCCAAGGGTTGTCCATGGGTTGCTGCTGCTGCTGCTGCCGTGCACATTAAAACGGAAATAATTGTGGTCCAAGCGGACGCAGGGAGGGGGAGGGAGGTAGAGACAGACGGACGGACGGACACGTAGCTGCTGCAATAGGAACCACAGCAGCTGTGGGCGGGTCAACATTGGCCAACACTTTTGCCACGGCTCTCGTAATTAAGTGAACGTCGACGTAGACTTAGCCAAAGCGGACGAGCCGATAGGGAATGAAAGGCAGTAGGAAGCGTCTGCAAGAAGAATCCAAGCAGGAAGTTATCGGGAGGGGGAGAGGGGTGGGAGTTGTAGTGTTGCGAATTGATGAATCGCAAAGCACCTGGAGTAGTGCAAAAGCAGCTTATTGATTAGTTAGCGAACTAAGTGAGCTGACATTGTGATAAATATGCGCAGAGTTATCGAAACTATCGATCATTAAGTTGAGTGGACGATAAATTGTATAATTATAGCTATAACTATGTTTAAAGAGAGGAGTTCCGTGCAGAATACATTAATTTCTTTATTGATAAATTGCAGTTACTTTCGATAAGCTTTTTTGTATGGATACGCAAGTAATTTTACTTATCGATAACAAATGTATGAAATTGTTTAGACATTGCAAGCCTTACAATCGATTTATTTTACATATAACTATTTATGCTTGCTCTTAAGTCACTCAGTTGACATCACAAGCTATTTATTTATTAATAGGCATCATATGTGTGCGATAAGCTTCAGTAGAAACTCTACAATCGATTTATTTTATGCTGACCCCTGCATATATTATCGATAACACAATTTCTCAGCCTTAAAGTCATTTGCACTGCCCCATTTAAGCTGAGTAACATTTTAGTTCTTATTACACTTACTTTGCCACATTTTCCTCTATTTTATAAGTAAACTTTAATCCATCGATTATCGATATAGAGCCAGAGATAGAGAAAATACTGCGCAAAAATACACTTGTTCCCACACACTTCAGCTAACAGCAAAAAGCAAAGTTTATGTGCTAAGACAACATTTAGGGTAGTCATCATTAAGCTGGGTCTGGCCCTGACAAAAAGCAAGTTGAGCAACTTTACTGAAATACAATTATAAACACATTTCTCTACATGCAGTAGCTGCTATCTCTCTTTTCTCTCTCTCTCTCTCGCTCTCTTTTGCTTGCTGCCTTGTAGCTGAAAATAAAACAAAATGGCAACTTTTTTTTTTTTTTTTTGTGCGATGTTCACTTTCAATTTGGCTTTCATGTGAGCTGCAACAATAGAAATGTGTAATTGTTTTTATTTTTACAGTTAGCTTGGTACTCACTACAGGGAGAGAAGAACAAAGAGGTGGGGAGGGGGGCAGGGGTAGCTACAGGGGCCTGAGCGAAGTAGATTGTGGCAACTTTTGCCGCTTTGCAACACTTGCACATGTGCTGGCTAAATTAAACACCTTGCAGCGAGAGCTTACCACCTTTAGTGTGTGTGAGTGTGTGTATGTATGTGAGTGAGAGTGTGATAGAGTGTGTGCTGTGTGTGTGTGTGTGTGCGTATGCATGTGTGCAACTAATTTAAAAAGTAATTTTTACTTCCGGCATTTACACAGCTGCATTTAGTCTGCGTCTCTGAGTAGTTGCCATACGCCATGGCTGGCTGACACGCCCCTCCCTCCCTGTACACGCCTCTGCTCTCGGCACACGCCCACTTTAGCCACGCCCAACGTTAGTTCACACATGAAGTGAGCTGCTTTGGCAGCAGCAGCTACAACAGTTTTATGCAATCTGGCTGCAAATTTGCGCTGCGAACACTTAAAGCAAACACAATAGCGCAAGTTTGTTTGCGCAACCAGCCAAATCAGAGTAAATAATAATAAAGGCGGCAGCTACTCGCACTCGCTCACACTCTGTATCCCTCTCTCTCTCTCTCACTCTTGCCTACAACAACAGCTGAGGCCATGGCAAACAACAGGAGCAGCAGCAGCTGCCGCGTGAAGCACATCACAAGGATGCTTATTTAATGCCAGCGCGCTTCGCTGAGGTGTTTGATTATCCTGTGACGTCGACTCAGCCGCAGGCAGTCAGGCAACACTCCACAATTGATCCCCTACCCCCACCACCTGCCCTGTTCCCCTCATTATACCCCATGCTCGACTGCTGTCTGGCTTAATTTGGGTAACATTCACAGCGCATTTCATTAAATTTATTGCCAACTTGCCAATTGAATTATGGTAAATCCAATTAATCGCCATTTCGCGACCCATAAATTGTAATCAATTTCAATTGTGTGTCGTCGTCGTCGTCGTCGCTGTCGCTGTCGCAGCCGCCATTTCTGTTGTCAGGCAACAAATAAACCGCAACGCAAGCTTGTGCAAAAAAAAAGCGTTGCCTACTTTTGCGCGCAACAAAAATAAACCTCAATACAAGCGCGTGCAAAAAAACGTTGCCTACTTTTGCGCGCCCGCATTAATCTCACATTTCCGGCACGACTTTTGTCCCTAATATCATGTCTTGTCTTACGTGCCTAAGATCGCAGAGGCTTTAAATTCTAAATCGATTTTGTGTGTGTCTTAAGTGTAAATCTATATAAATCAAATAAATTTTCATTAGGAGAACACGTAGGCAGTGTAATTCTCACACATTTGCCAAGGCTTTAATGAAGACAGTCAACGATTTTCAGGCTTTGCTAGTCTTAAATAATTTTATTTTTAAACACATTAAGTTTTCACACCTTTTCTTCATCCCTGATCCCCTCGTCTTAGACAACTCCAGCCTGCTGCTGTTATGAGAGAAAACATGAAAATAATTTGAAAACATTTGAATAAGCGAATCATCTATGGCAGCATAAGCTACAGCTAATACACAGTCACGAAAACAGCCAAAAGTAGAGCAAGATAGAGGCATAGAGACAGCAAAAGGTAGAGAGAGAGACAGACAGCGCAAAAATAAAGCCAAGTTTGAGACATTTAAATATGCAGCTAATCATAAAAATAAAACCAAACAAACACTCCAAAAATAGGCTCATAAACGGCATATAAACCATATAAACAAAAATGCTTAATAAAAGCCAACTGAGAAAACACAGCCAAAAGTGTAGCTGCAGAATAAGAGAAGAAAACAAAAAAAGAAACAACGATAACAGCACGCAGAGAGGAACTTGAAGCCGTGCGGCATTTCATTTCATAAGCTTGGCATCTTAATCTTGGGGAAATAAACTCGTTGGCAACCAAGCTCCGGCTCCAGCTCCGGCAATAACTACCCTATCTCCCCTTGCCCACCCATAACAACACCACCCCCTTTGCCCCCCTCCCCCCTGGCACATCTGCTGTGGGCGTTGAACGCCATGTTTGAAATTAATTTCATTCACACAGAAATTCTCGCGCGCATACAATTTCATTAAGCAAATATTTTCGTCGCCCGTCAGCCTCCGAGTACCACAGTACAGCCTCCTTTCTTCTCCCCGCTTATGCTTTTTCTCTTCTGTCTCTCATCTATTTGTATACCCTGTAATGGCAAAAGAGTTGGCTATGAGAAATGCGGTATTACCTGAGCGGAACTTGAAGGCAGACAAACATAACTCAAGCCTTTAGGGTCTGCGTCATTTTAGGGCACTTTAAATATTTTTTAAAGGGTATAGCTAGTTCGAGCATATCTCTCCACTATTTGCTTTGTTTACTTTTCTTTTTTTTGGGGAAATAAACGACGCGCAGCATTTATGCGATTTTAATGCCGCGAGAGTCGCTCAAATGAGCCGCTCATAAAACGTCGCATTTGCTCCACTGTGCCACGCTTTCATTCGCCTTGAGCAATGATAAATACTGCCACGCCCACGAAGAGCAAAGAGGAGAGAGTCAAAGAAGAACAACAATTAATGCATTAAAAACGCAATGCAAAACATTTGCACGGCCAATAAAAATGGCATTTAATGACATCTGCAAATTTGCAGCCTCAAATAATCAGCATAAAAATAAAAAGCGCAAATAAAAACCAAAAATGAAAATGGCAAATGGAAAATGAAAAGCAGCCGTGGCACAAGCAAAAGAAAAAAAAACAACACACCATAAAAAAATGCATAATTGGAATGTTGATGATGGCGTAGACAGTGAAAAATCAGTGGGGAAAGTCGCAGCACTTGCTGTAAAGCGATAATGGAGGATGAAATTAAGTGGAACAAAGTGGAATAGAAACAGCAATCAGTAAAAAAAAAGCTAAAATCATAAAATAAATGCAACAAAGTGGAAATGAAACAAAAAAGCAGCTGACCAGCAAAAATTTTGAGAAACAAAGTAGAATGAACCAAGAAAAAGTCACAGCAAGCCAAGGAACATAATGAAAGTGAAACAAAAAAGCGAGAAACGAAGAGAATCGAACAGCAAACAAGTACAGACTGAGCTAGCTATAAAAATAAAAATAAAATATAAATAAAACAAACTAAATGGAACATGAACAAAACAAAAATCGTCTGTCTGTGTATGTAAATACTTACTATGATTGAAAAAGTCCCACCCCCGCCGCCTCTCAAGGGTAGCTTAGTAGACCGGAAACACAAGGGCACAAGCGAGCACTCTACCAAAAAAAAAAAAGGGTCAAGGTGAGAATGAACAGAGCACAAAAAAAAAAAATAAAAAATAAACAGATATGAAATCGCAGAGTTGATAAACTTAAATCGATTTATCGAAAAATGCTGCTGAAACTGAAACTGCATATGCTAACCGTATAAATTAAAGTAGTTTTTCCTCCCCTCACTCTTGCCCTCCCCCATTGAACGGAAGTTGAACCCCGCCACTGTATGTCAAATGCATAAATCAACCCGTAGAGTACTACATACTATATACTATATATGAAACCGGACTTTTATCGAACTGCATTGGAAGCGAAGCGAAAGTTTGCTGTGCCGCACAACAAGGTTGCACTTTTAATTGCCATTCACAGTGAAATGCAACAGTTTCGGCTGCAGCAGCAGCAGTGTGGCCAGCCACTCGTTGGTGTGTCAGTGTGGCTGTATCTCTGTGTGTGTGTGTGTGCGTCCTTCGCTTAAATGAGCCGAAACACAGGCAGCTGTAGCTTTTGGGGCATGGGCGTGGCAATTGACGCTGAAATGATTACGAACTCAAGAGCCGCTTGTATTGGGCTTGGTAAGAGCCACGCCCACGTCCATACGCCTCCTCCCACTGCAAACCACCACCATGGCCGCAACGGCCGCAGAGACTTTGGCCAATATTTCAAACACGCGTCGAACGCATTTCCGTGCGGAAAACGCTTGAAACGGAAATGCAACTTTGGCCGTTGTTCGAGCATAACTGTTGTTTATGTTTGCCCGCATGCACACACACACACACACACATACACACACTCGCACACACGGATACGGACACGAACCTCACTGGGTCTCGTCTGGGCTATGTATCAACAAAGGCGTGGAAACTCATCCTGCAACTGGAGTCCAGCTGCGCGCCACCACCCGCATGAAATCCTTTCTTGCTTCTATTATTCCCGTTCGCTCTCTCTCTCTTTGCCTGTCCTTCTGCCTCTCCCTCTCTCTCTCCCTCTCTGTTGTCTTTTTTTGGGTTCAGTCACACAGTTACAGCTACACAGTCCCAGTTACCTATTACATCTGCTCTCTGTCCCCAACTCTGGCAATGCAATTTTTGACAGCTATTTTCTTGGCGTTGACAAAAGCCTCACGCAGTAAATTGAGATGGATGAAAGCCAAGGGACAGTGGCATAGGCCTGCAGCAGCAGCAGAAGGGACACACAGTAAGCAGAGGCGGCAGGAACAGGGGGGGCGGGCAGGAAGAGGGCAGGCAGGCAATCCTGGATAGACAAACCTATGGAAGTGAGGCGCACTGCTCGCTGAGCCAATAAGCTGCTCAGCTTGGGAAGGGGAGAGTCGAAAAAAAGTCACAAGCCAACAGTGCGCAGTGCCAGACTAGCAGCTACCCTGTAATCCAATTCAATAAATAATAAAAAAAAAAAAAACTATCAAAACTGCAAAAAAGCAAAAGAAAGTCTTGCCACAGCACAATGTACTTGCAGTGCAGCATACCCGCCTGCCAGTACAGGGTATGACAGCTCAGTTAAATAAATACCACAGCTGTAAGCGAACTTATATAAAATAAATATAATATCAAAAGTATAAATAAGAAAAATAAACAGTCTAAACTCTTAAAAAGCAAAGGAAACTTCACCTACCTGTACCTGCAGCCTGGCATACCCTTTCGGCCCTGGTACAGGGTATGCCACCTCGGTCAAATGAAAACCACAGCACTGTGTGCACTGTGTTGCCACCGTGTGCGTTGCGCTGCTTAATTGGTTTGTTCTCGCGCAGCAGCGGCAGCGGCAGAGGCAGCAGAAAAACGGCATACGAAATGCTAAATATCGCGTATACGCCTAGTAAGGCGGCAGGTCAAGGCGACTGGATAAATGCGCATAAACAAACAAAAGCCAAAAGCAACAACAACAACAACAACAAGACAACAAGCCAATCTGCTGGTCAACAATTTTTAAATTTGAAAGGGGCGTGGCATAGAGTAGGAAAAAAAAGCGAAGAAAGAGAGAGAGAGAGAGCGGGCAGCTGCCTAATGTGGCCATAATTGACCTCACACACACTCACACACACACACACACTCGTGCGGTCTGCCTTTGAGTTTCAATTAAGCTTACTGCAAGTAATTAAGAGATACTTAACGCTTAGCACACGCCCTCTGCACGTTGCCGGGCGTATTGGCCATTTTATGCTGCCTTCCTGGCAGCCAGCCTGTTGGCCAGATTCAAACGGCGTAGACATTTTCATTAATTTGCACAATTGAATGATTTTCATTAAATTGCAATTATCCGAAATTAATCGCTTTGCCAATTGGCAAACCCTGATGAGAGGGTCCCCCCTCCCTGTTTTCCTTTCCTGCTTCCTGTTACCATTTGCCTAAGCGGCTTACGTCCCTTTCCCCTATCTCTCTCTCTCTCTCTCTATCCTAATATCATCATAGGCATCGTCGGCATCGATTCGATTGCAATATTTGTGTTTGTCAACTGATTGAAATGCATTACGTGAGCGTGGAAATTGTTTAGTTTTCATTAGAGACAAACGCAACCTATCAAAATTCTATTGACAGGCAATTAGACAGAGCGGTAAATATGACAAAAATATTAGTTGGCGAATTGATGTTGCTGATAAGTGCAAACAAGCTAAAATGTTGATGTAAATTGTGCGCTAGTTTGCTGAGTAGACATGACAGCGTGACACGATTGAGATTGAGAGCTGAAGAGAGGCATAAATAGGAAAATATGGTATTCATAATATTTAAATGCAGAGATCAAAACGTGAAGATAACGCATCTCTCATGAAAATCTGATGATTTTTGACCAAGTTAGGGGGAGGAATGGGTCTTCAGGGGTCTAAAAGGGTCTCAAACGCAAGAAAATGGGAAGGATGAAAGGTCTGAATTTTCGAAAGTTCTAGATTCGTAATATTTTGATGCAGAATTGATCTAGGGGTAAAATCATGAAGAAAATGCCATCTCCCAAGGAAATCTGATGATTTTTGACGAAGTTTTCCATACTAGAGGTTCTATAGGGGTACTGAAATCGAGAAGGGAGGTAGCATGGAAGACATGTAGAAGGTCCAAATTTTTGATAGTTTCAGATTCGCAATATTTTGATGCAGAATCAATCCAGAGGTCAAACCATGAAGAAAATGCCATCCCCCATGAGAATCTGATGATTTTTGACCAAGTTAGGGGTATACAAGGGTCTGTAAAAGTCTCCAAAGGGTCGTCGCTTCCATCTTTCATCTCGTGTCACGACACGCGTGCATCCCAAGCGTGGAGACCTTGGCAATTAAGCACGCCTTGAGGCGGCAGCTGCCACTGAGTTGCTCAAGTGAGTGTGTTGCATATTTTAAGTTGTGCCCCTGCTGCCTCTCCCCCTTCTTGCCTCCTTGCCTCCTTGGCCATATACCAACAATGGGCTAGTCGGGCTGTTGCTGTGTTGACGCGTCGGCAAAGGCGGTCAAAAGGCCGTCAAGTGTCGTGCCAAGTAACAGTACTATGCGACCTGCAGCAAAAACAACTCTACCAAGTGCACAAATGTGTTGCACATTTCGCATGCAGCGCAAGGTGAACGAACAACACGCGGCGTCCAGCCATGGGCGTGGTCAGGTGCGCCCCCTCCCCCCTTTGCACCTCTTCCCGCCTTGCCTCAAGTGTGACAGCTGGGACAGCTACGTTGGGGGGGGGGGTAAGGTCTTTTTCCTGGGGAAGGTCTTTTCATTTCAAAAGCATTTGCCAGCAACGCATCCATCGCACGAAAATGGAATAAGAATGAGAACGAGACAGAGACAGAGCTACAGAGAGAGAGAGAGAGAGAAGGAGAAAATAAGCTGAAAGCGGAACGCGACTTCAAGTTGAAGTGAAACGAGAAAGAGATTAACACACAATGAGGCTTACAGAAGAAGGCCAAAACAATTGAAATTGGGCCAATTGAAGGTGCTCGATGGAAAGCGTAAAATGCGAGGGCAATGTGGGAAAATTAAGAAACGATTTTCAAGAAAAAAGCGAATGAATTAGGAAAAATGCTAAGAATTCTTAAAGAAGTATTATATGCGTCTTTATATACCTTATATCTTGTTGTTTCTGCTCAAAGAGAGAGATCGATAAACGATAGAAAGCGATACATCACCCACTCGGTGAGATATTGAGAGAAAATTATGAAACGATTTTGAAGAAAAAAGGGAAGGAAATTAGGAAACAATTCTAGAAGTATTATATGCGTCTTTATATCCTTAATATTTTGTGGTATCTTTTCTAATCAAAGTTCGTTAAAGTTCGATAGAAAGCGATAAGCTGCGCAGTACTAGCCAGATCACTTCGTCTGTAGGTTTTTAATAAATATAAATTTTGAAGAAAAAATGGAAGGAAATTGGGAAAATTCAAGAAGTATTATATATCGTTAATATTTTGTGGTATCCTCTCTAATCAAAATTCGTTCGTCTGTAGGTTTTAAATTAATATAAATTTTGAAGAAAAAATGGAAGGAAATTGGGAAAAATTCAAGAAGTTAATATTTTGTTGTATCTTCTCTAACAAAATATCGATAAACGATAGAAACCCATAAGCTGCGCAGTACTAGCCCAACCCTTTCCTTTGTGGGATTTAAAAAAATATAAATATATTTTGTGTGCCATTTCCATAATATTTCTCAACTTTTCGTTCCATTTCTCACACGTTTCCCATTTCTGTTTCATTTCCAAACGTTTCTAACCTCTCTGATTTTCTATTTCCATAGCTAACCGAACGCCAGGAGCAAATACCAGAACCACCAATGCAAGATGAATTCGGACCACACAGTACAGATGCCATCTGGGCAGCCGCCCGCGTCGCAGAGGCCTACGTGCAGCGACTACAGCGGGGAGAGGGAGATGGAGAGTTACGGGGCGAACGTGAATCTGGGATATGGAGGAATCCAGCCTTCGTCGACCAACAGTTACTCGTCTTTTGGCGTACTCTCCAATATCTCCGGAGGTCAGACAGGAACCGGCAACTTGCCGCTGATATTACCCACAACGCCCTCCACTACCAGTACCTTCAAGACGACGACGATTTCGATGCCAACATCGACAACCCCCATGGCTATGCCCGTGCCCATGGCCATGCCCATGTCGGTGTCGGTGCCGGTGCCCGGGCCCGGGCCCGGGCCAATGGCCGTGCCCATGTCAATGCCCCTGCCCCTGCCCCTGGCCCAGCCCCTGTCCGTCCCGCCGCAGTCGCAGCAGCATATGACGACACCGATGACGACTCCCATGACAATTTCACCGATGATGACGGCGACAACAACCGCGCAGCAGCTGCAGCAGCAGCAGCAGCAGACACACTCTCAGACAGCGACACCGAATCCGAATCCGTCTACTATGATGCCGATCTCTATGTCGATGACGCTGACAACACCGACAACGCTGCCAACGCAACTGTTGCCGATGCCAACGCTGGAGGACATTGAAGTGGCAGCACAGCAGCAACCTGTGCCGCCGCCTCCAGCTGGCATACTTAAATATCCAACAAGCAGTTATGTGGGTGATCTTGTGGCACCACCCCAGCTGGATTGTGGCACACTCAAGAGCAATGCCAAGTTGTTGCCCCTACAGTTGGTGGCCAGCACAGCTCCGCCGCGCAAGGAGGGCTCATCCATGCCACCCTCAGCAACAGGCGCCGCATCACAGTCACAGTCGCAGTCACAACAGCAGCAGCAGCAGCGACAACGACGCCAAGGGGGTTGGTGTGCCTGCTTCGGATCGGGCAGCTCCTCCAGCGCATCGGAGGCCAAAACGCCGCCTGGCTATGGCGCTGGCAGCAAGTCAAAGAAACGCAAGCAGACGGCACAGACAGTCTGGTCTGCGTTGCTCACCAATCTTGGGATCTGCATGCTCCTGCTGGCCTACACGTTGCTGGGTGAGTAAGGTTCCTCAGGTTTTACCCTGTCTATAGTGCAGCGATTTCTATGAAATTTGGAGAGTGTGTAATGAATATATTCATATATCTTTCTAGCAAATTTCAGCAAGCTAACTGCCTGATCTAAGAAGATAAATCACTTTGATTTGTAACTATTTTACTTTTTACCTCCATAGTGCAGCAATTTCTATGAAATTTTGGGATTATGTACAGAAAATATCTATACTGTAGTCTACCAACTTTGAGCAAGCTATCTGCCTGAACTAAGAAGATAACGCACTTTAACTTGTAACTATTTGATTATTGAGCTTTATAGTGCAGAGAACGCTAGGAAATTTTCAGAGCATGTGAGAAAAACATCTATACAGTAGTCTACCAAATTTGAGCAAGATAACTGCCAGTTCTAAGAAGATAAATCACTTTAACTTCTTAGTATTCGAGTATTTAGCTTTATAGTGCAGCGATTGTTATGAAATTTCAAGATTATGTGTAAAAAATATCTAAACAGTAGTCTACCAAATTTGAGAAGAATACCTGCCAGTACTCAAAAGATAACTCGCTTTAACTCACAACTATTTAAAGCCAAAAAAAAATAACCTAAACGGGCATATAAACACATTCATTACAATTCAATTCAGTTAGCTAACTGAAAACTGTCCAAACTTAATTACGATTTTCTTTAAAGAGTTTTCCGGACTGAAAACTTTTGCTCCGGAACCGATGGGCCAAAAGTATTTCAAGTATTTTGCACGACGGCGATAAACTCTAACAGATATTTAATTTAGCTTTAATTGAATTGAAAATCCATGGATTCTCTTGAGTCGAGCAGGGCGCGGCAAGGGGGGGGGATCATTTTTAATGAGTTTAGCTCATTTGTAATGTGTCTCGGGCATCGCGAGTCGATGTGCTCATTAAAATTGGACATCTGTAGAGCTTAGCTTGATTAATTGTTGGCATATGTACATATATATAGTATATATATATATTGTCAGGCATCAGCAGTTGAATAAACATTTGTTCTACTTGTCATTGTCTGGGGATGCTGCTGCCTCCCCGTTTTTGGAGTCTGTTGACTAATTAACGCAACATTTCCAGGCATTTTCGCTGTCAAAACATTGAAGCATTTCATTCGGTTAGACTTGAGCGTGTCAACTACAGATACAGATACAGCTACAGAGCTATAGATACTCGGCTATACTCGATGCAGATACATGCCATAGATACAGGCCCCCTTTAACAGTTACAAATACCTAATGTATCCTGTCACAGTTTCGACGTTTAAATTAACAACAACAGACAAAGACTGCGAGGGATACTACAACAATGCGACGCTGCGATGCGTTGCCGCAAAAGACACAACGTGACAAATTTAATTAATCATTTCGCCGGCTAAAGAAACAAAACGCCAAAAATGGTACCCCATCGTGAGAGAGAGGGAGAGAGGCAGAGAGGAAGAGGGAGAGAGAGGGAGGGAGAGGGAGAGAGTAGACAAAACTTATGCGGCATACTTTTTGCGCCTGTCATGTTTCGGGGCATGTACCTCCGGCTTCCGTTCCTGCTACTGCTCCTGCTCCTGCTACTGCTCCTGCTACTGTTCCTGCTCCTTCTTCCTGCTCCTGCTTCTATTTCTGCTCCTGCTCCTTCTTCCTGCTCCTGCTCCTCCTACTGTTCCTGCTCCAGCTCCCTCTTCCTGCTCCTGCTCCCGCTCCTGCTCCTTCTTGGTTACCTTCCGCTACGTCTCCAACTGCGGCACATTAGAAACCAAGACGGCTGCGCTGACATGACGGCCGCGGAAGTGACAGGCTGCGAGACAAAGTGACAAAATAGGCAGCAGCACACACACACACACAAAGAAGATAACACATGTGCCACACACACACACACGCACAGCAAATACTTTAAACAAATCGAAGCGTCGTGTGTGTTGCAGTGACTGAGTAACGAGTCACAGTTCACAAAATTATACCAAAGTGACTTGAGGGAAATGTGACAGGTTTGCAAGCGTCGCAGGAGCAGAATTGTACGAGTAACGAGTTGTGACTAGTTACGAGTAGCAAGTAACGAGTAGCAAGTAACGAGTTAAAAGTAACAGCCAAAGTAACATCTAAAAATGAGCAGCTTGGGTGATTATGAACTACAATAAACCGTTAATAAGTATTACTATTGCCTGCAACTTATATACCGAGCAACTAGTAACGATTTACTAGGACTCTAACCCTACAAAAGTAACGAGTTATAGCTGGGATATGATACTTTATTGAATCACATAATGAATCCCAAGAGAAGTAACGTTCATCTTGAATATTTAACGAGTAACGATTACGATATAAAAGTCACCCATACCGAGTAACTAGTAACGCTTCACTAATTCCATCAGTAACGAGTTAAAGCTGGAAAAAAGGGCACACTTAATATGAAATTCGAAGTAATCACTCACCCACAACGAGTCACGATTAAGTCGCTTTAAACTTTCACATTTCACGACTTACAAATACAAAAGTAACGCATAAAGCTTACCAAATAACCAATTACCAGTCACAGGTATCGCTGGTCACACGTGCATAACGAACCGTTTCAGGCGACCTTCACAGCGCAACTCTCGCTCTCAATTCCTCAATTCCCTATGAGCTAGAGAAATATGAAATATCATGCTGTAACGTGGAGACAATGCGACTATTGTCACCGCTTACAACATCTCTGAGTGGGAGAGAGAAAGAGAGAGAGGGAGAGAGAGAGAGGGAGAGAGAGCGAGTTACGTGCCTGTACTTTTGCATGTGTGAGGTTAGGCGTGCGTGTGTGTCTCTCTCTCTCTCTCTCTCTCTCTCTCTCTGTGTGTGACAGCTGCGCAAAAAGTTGGCCGTGTTGCCTTGTTAGAGGAAATCATCAAATGACACAAACAATTATTTAACTTTCGCTAGGCATGATGTGCGTGAGTCTGTGACGTCAGAGCACACACACACACACACACACACATGACAGCTGCCTAGCGGGTGTGCGAGTATGTGTGTGTGTGTATATTCCATTTTGCGTACATTTTAACGCTTCAACAAAAGTTTCAAGTTGGCCAAACACAACAACAGCAGCAACAATTGCTCCTTTTGTGTTGCTCCCTTACAGCTTACCCCTCCCCTCGCTCTCCCCCTCCCCCCCTCATATGCTGCAACTGGACAGCAGCAGCCCTACCTCTCTTCCCTCCCCCTCCCCCTGCTCATGTATTATTTTTAACTTTGACATGTGTTGGCTTTTGTCGACGACATCGACTCATCATTCTCCATAACATCATTCGCAGGTTCCCACATCACCAACACTCCCCCCTCCCCCGTTGATACACCCTAGCAAAACCCTCCGAAAAAAAAAGTTTAAGTTACAGAAAAACTTTTCAAAAACTTGACAAAATGTCGCATCTGCCTGTGCGATGTGTGAGTGTGTGTGTGTGTGTGTATTGGTTGATCAGCATTCGCATTAAATGACTGACAGGAGACATCAGCATAGAAATTCCTAGGGACAACCTGAGCTTGAGAGCCGTTCTGGCTTCTATAGGGGCCAAAAAAGCCATTGAGTATTCATCAAGTCGTCGAACTTGATTTGACCCATCACCTAAGCTGGCATGGGCGGCAATGACACGCCCCTTGTTCTCACACTTGCATGAATGAGGGCAGACTGGGAATGCTCAGTTATTCATTGAGGGCAGAGGGAAACTCTAGAAATTTCCATGGGTTTCTTTAACTTTAAATTCAATGCTAAGTTAAGTGCTAGCTAAAGGACTAGCTAAGAGACTAGCTAAATTAGTAGGTGAAAGAGTAGCTTAAGGAGTAGCTAAAAGGGTAGCTTAAAGGGTAGATCAAAGGGTTACTCAGAGACTAGCTTGAGTAGGTAAGAGAGTAGCTAAAAAACTAGCTGGAAGAGTAGCTAAAAGACTAGCCCGTAGACTAGCTAAGAGACTAGGCAAAAGTGTAGCCAAAGAAGTAGCTAAAGGACTAGCCAAGGGGCTAAAAAACTAGCCCAATGACTAGCTAAATAAGTAGCTGAAGGACTAACCAAGGGACTAACCAAAAGGGTGTCCAAAGGACTAGGCACAGAACTAGCTATAAGGGAAGCTAAAGGATAAGCCAAAATACTAGCTAAATTCCATTGGATTAGTTGAAAGGATAGCCAAAAGTATAGCCAAAAGACTAGCCAAGGGACTAGCTAAAAGAGTGGCCAAAGGACTAGGAAAGGAATAAATAACAGGTTAGCCAAAGGACTTACCAAAAGACTAGCTAAACTCTATTTGAGCAGCTAAAAGGCTAGACAAAAGACTTGCTAAAAGGTTAACTAAGGGACTAGCTAAGGAACTAGCTATAAGGGTAGCTAAAGCACTAACCAAAAGAGTAGAGTCTCTAAGTAGAAACCCATAGTTAGGTTCCTCGAGCTAAGTCAGCTCTGTAGATTGTTTTATTGTCCTCCTCCCCTCCCAAGGTACTCTGCAACACAATGTGCCGCATTTGCAATTAAAAAGAGGCAGCTCGATTTAAATTTTGATGCGTTTTGGGCCATTTTAGCGGCAAATGGCCAAAATGACTCTAGCATTCTCATGCCCAACATCATTAGGAATGGAACTGCAGTGCGCAGATAGCTGCAAGCAGATCCAAACTGCCAGATGGGTTGAGTAGTTAAGGGGGTTGGGAGAGCAGAGGGGGAGCAGGGAGGAGAGAGGAGAGTGGAGAGTGGAGAGTGGAGAGAGGAGAGAGGGGAGAGGGGAGAGCTTGGAGAGTGGAGTGTGGCCCAGTTAAGAAGTGATGATTGCGGTGCATACAAAGCGACTTCAACAGTTTGGGAAAGGGGAGGGGGAACGACTATGGTCTGGCGCAAAGCCCCAGCTGACCCCAAGACTGACAAAACAAATGAGTTGCCGAGGCGAGAGTGTGTGTGTGTGTGTGTCCCCTGAGTCCAATGCTGCTTGTTACCAATGCTGTTGTTGTTTTGCTTTATTCGCAGGCTCCTTCATATTCCTAACCATCGAGAACGAGGACTCGGCCCTGCTGCATCAACAGCACACGCTGGCATCCACCAAGCGCAACATGGCCATGGCCAATGGGAACAGCAATGGCATCTATCAACAGCAAAGGTCGCACCAGCAGCAGCAGCAGCAGCAACAGCAGCAGCAACAACATCATCAACAACAACAACAGCAACAGCAACAGGGACAGGGACAGCACACGGACAATGACACGGTGGCCGCCGCAGTGGCCCAGGGCCAGGATTTGGCTCATGAGAGGAATAACGGTGGCATCTATGGCCCGGCATCGAATGACTTTGTTTATGGCCTGGACGAGCTGGGCATGGATACGGCGGGAGGAGGGGGGATGGGACAGCAGCAGTTTGCCCTATCGCCGGATACTTATGATGTACGGCAGCGCACCATCGAGAATATCTGGGACATAACCGTGTCCCTGAATATACTCTACAAGGAGAACTGGACAAAGTGAGTGAGCTCAAGTATTCTCACGTACTTAACTAATGTGCTTATTCCACACACACACACACACACACACACACTCACATACACTCTCACAGATTAGCCGCACTTGAAATAGCCAAGTTTCAAGACCAATTAATCAAGAGACTGAACGAGGATGTTATGCTGCAATTATCACACGACGATGTGGCAGCAGCAGCAGCAGCAGCAGCGGGAGCGGGAGCAGCAGCGGGTCACCCAGCTGGTGCCTCATCCTCGTCGTCCAACAATCCGGCCACAGAGGCTGTGCTCCTGCATGGCAACTTTCATCATCATCGTCTTGCCGGAGGAGGCGGAGGCGGCGTTGGCGTTGTGAGCGGGCCGCCACATGAGTGGAATTTCGCTAAAGCGTTTTTGTATTCGCTGACCGTTTTGACCACAATTGGTAAGTGCCAGCCCCCCCTGCCTAACCCCCTCCTACCTCTCTTACCTCTGACAGCTAGACAGAGAGAGGGAGCGAGTGCGAGCGAGAGACAATGCGCGCATTGTGTGCGCCTTTGGCCATAAATTTTATGTTCCCACGAAACGGAAATTTGTTTTACTTCAATGGCGGCAACGGCAACGGCAACTCTTGTTAGCCCGGTCAGCAGGCATCGGTACTGCTGGCTGACCCATTCACCTTTTGACATCGGTGGCACGTAACCACAAAGACAGCCAGCCAAGCATTTCGACCAGCCTGACCAAGCCACAACCCGGCGAATGATCGATGTACTGTACCGCAGAGAAAGAGAGAGATATAGAGAGTGAGAGAGACAGAGAGGGAGAGGGAGAGAGAGAGAGTCTATCGATATTTGCCTTTAATTAAGCAATGAATGAATTAATGAATGCTAGCAAGTGAGTGGTGAATAGTGAATACTTTGAGTGGCAAAGCTGGAGATAAGATTGAGATGTTTCATGCAGTCTTGGGCTTCCTCATGGGTTAAGGGCAGGCAGAGTGCGCCGATTTGCATGAAATTTAACATGGATATATAAGACATATAGAAGTGTATATAGTAGAAGTTTGCTGGCAAGCCACAAGGGTTTAGCCTAGAAAAAGACGGTATTACTACAGCTTACTTTGCTGTAAGTCTATGAGATAAGTTTTACAAGTTCTCCAAAGCAAAGCTTAGAAAACAAAGAGCAGACTCTTAAGTATTCTATCTAAGAAAGATTTATAGATCATACTTTTAATCGATATTCAGAAAATATGGTCACACTGCATAGTTAACTAATTTAAAAGAAAGTATCTGAAAAAAAACCCTCAAGCTGTTAAGCTGTTAAATTTCTTATTATAACTATATATTATGCCTATAAATTTAGCTACAATTTGAATAAAAAACAATCGAAAAAAAATACAAAAAAGTGTGCCCAGCATAATTGTAGCATAGTTTCGATAAACAATCTATAGTTATCGCTTATAGCATTCCTCAAAATCTACGTAATATATGCAATTGCGCTATTAGGTTATGGTTGAATGTTAACTAACCGCCCAAGGTCGTTAGTTTCATCTAATCATTCGGTTGGCCGTTATAGCCAATTGAGCGTGTGTGTGTGTGTGTGTGTGTGTCGGCGTATGTGTGTGAGTGGCCATTTCACGGCGCATGCAGGCGAATGGCAATCAGTGCACAACGCATTCGATAACAGTAAAACTTTTATATCTAGACAATTTGAGGGAATCTTGTTATTGGCAGAGAGATGTGCGATATATGTCTGTATATAAATATATAGGGTATATATAGGGTATATATACTTATGTGTGCTTGGCTTATCGATGATGCTCATCTGTCATTTGTGAGCTCATGTGAGAGGAATCTCTTTCAATTGGCATTGGGCCCGAGCACTTGCTGCGAGACGCACCTCAATTTTAAATATGTGTGTGTGGGTAGGGAAGTGTGCCTGTGTGTGTGTCTGTGTGTGTTTGTGTGCCTGTGTGTGTGTGTGCCTGTGTGTGTTAGCAGCACATTTAAGCTGCCGGAGCTCTGCAGTTGTCTACATTCCCAGGGGCTGTCAAGTGCTGCTGTCGTCTGCGCTTTTTTGTCCCTCTCCTGCCTGTTGTTGTTTCTCTGATTCCCTGCCTGCTCCTGCTTCCCTGCCTTTCCCTCTCTCCCCCCTGCTTGTTGTTGCTCGGTAATTTCATAGGTTCACCCACAAAAAACAAGCCGAAAGTCAAATATTGATAGAGCAAAACAACAAACGAAGCTATTTGCTTAGCCCGAATGGCCAAGCCAGAGAGACACATATAGATAGAGAGAGTGGAAGAGAGAGAGGGGGAGAGGCAGGGACACGACTTTCCACTTGTGAAAATGCTATAAAATAAAATTTGCAAAAATTTTCTGCTGATCTTGGCAGTTCATGCCCGGCCCGTAGACCAAGACCGACCCAGGCAAATACGCCCCCGACCCCAGGACACCAACCCCAACCCCAACTCCCAACCCAAACCCAATTCCAGTTGCTCCCTTCCTGCTAAGCATAGTAGATCCAAGAGGAAGACAAAAAAAAGGAAAACAAGCAGCAACCGCCTACTGCATAAAATGCTCGACATGATGTGGGACATGGCCAAGGCAGGCAGGCAGGCAGGCAGGGAAGGGGCGGTCTTGTGGGGTAGGCGTGGCATTGTCAGTTTGCAATTGCGTTAGTCAGCAGGCTGCTTGGGACATTTGTATTAACATGACTTCCCAGCTAGCCAGCTACTGGGCTTATTATTATTATTGTTATTGTTTTGTGGCTTGCAGAAGAACAGGGAGAGGGAGGGGAGGCAGTGGCACAGGGGTAGAGGGTAGGGGGTAGGAGCTGTAGAGTGTGCATTGTTCTTGGACGAACGCCTACAAAAAACCGTGCGAGCACCCAAACAATATGATTATTATTATTGGCCTGCACGGGACTGGGCTAGGACTGGGCTAGGACTGAGGCACCAGAGGAGCAGAAGAGCAGGCGGAAGGAAAGAGGCAGGGAGAGAGAAAAGGGGGGAATGAAGTAGAGTGAGGGAGAAAGAGGAAGCCAGAGGTAGAGAGAGGGAAACCTGCGAGAGACGCATCGAGAGAGCCAGTGCTGGCGTGTGTGCGTATCTCTGTATCTCTGCTATGATTGTCTTGGGCATAAATGGGAATTTATAGGCGGTTAGGCTAGTACCAGGCCATCCCCGCTTGTACCTCCCCTCCCCCCCTTTCGAATCCGACTCCGTTCCGGCTGCAGCCTTCGCTCAGTCTTCAGCCTGGGCACAATAAATAGCCAAGTCGGTCTAAATCCCTGGACAGCAATAAGACAAGTAATTTAGTTGCAAAATAATTTTAAATTTCATTTTCCATTTTCACACACACACACAGCACACACACACACACACAGCACTCACTATCATCAATTGCGCATCTAGGGGGGCGGGTTGGGCTGGGCTGGGCAGGACACTGTGTAACTGGCATCCGGGCGATTCCGTTTTATGCTTTGCCATTTGGTGCTTTATGAGCGTCATGTGGACGCCCTGCGATGCATAACCGAGAGAAGACCTCTCTCTCTCTCTCTCTCTCTCTATCAGCAGACTTCCTCCTCCCTCTCCCCGCGGACTTAAAGTCCACAGAATATGCATATTTATTTGTATACTCGATTGAGTGTAAACACATGTGCTTAAAAGGTTCTTAATGGCAACTTACGATAGTTGCTTTTTTTTCCCTCTGTGGATTAATTGGATCGAAAAGCGAGATACTTATGGATTTTCAACTAGGAATGAGAAGTAGTATTGAAAGGCAAACGATAGTCTGTTGCGATAGTAAGCTGGAGTTGGCATTTCGCTTGCGATAGTTGCGGCTTTGGGGTTCTAGCTAGCTTTTGAAGTGGGTCAAAGGTTTTCTGGGTCTTACAGAGTTCTGAGAGCGTAAGAGAAGTATTAATATGGCATACGATAGAAGCTTATGATAGTTTCTGCCTTAGCCCAATTTAGCTATCGATAGTAGGCCAAGAAAGTATCGATTCCTGTGCACAAGCTTTCAATGTCTCGATTGAAGGAACGTGTATCAATTCGGACTGATGGGAAGCCCATTTAGCTATCGATATTACACTCTGGCATTCGATAGTGCATACTATCAATCGATAGTACACTCTGCCACTCGATAGTACACTCTGACTCTCGATAGTATACTCTGCCACTCGATAGAATACTTTTTCACTCGATAGTACACTCTGCCATTCGATAGTACACTCTGTCACTTGATAGTACACTCTGTCACTCGATAGTACACTCTGCCAATCGATAGTACACTCTGCCAATCGATAGTACACTCAGCCTATCGATAACTATCGTCTCAAACGAAAAGAAGCTCACTAGAGACCGCATCTCCCTACTCCAAACCCGTAAATCTCTCGCAGCTTAGCGATTACTGCTATGCCTAGAGAACCCCATCGTACTGTAATTGAATTATACATTATATCGAACCCGACATTAGGTTTGCTACGTGTAGAGTTTATATCGTTTCAATTGAGGTTTAGGCAGCTAACCCTGGGGTAACCCGCTGTCTCAGCGCCTTGGCAAACATGCACAAATCACAATATGCTCTCTGAGGGTGTGTGTGTGTGTGTGTGCGAGTGTGCGAGTGTGCTGTGGGTCTAAATATTGAAATCTTTCAATATCTTTCAATAAAATATGTAGATGCTTCCAAATCCCTGCCAAAACCCCCTGCTCCCCTGCCCCTGGCGGCAAATTGACAGCGCGCCAGCTGAGTTTTACAGCTCGAGCCGAGGCTGGAGCTGAAGCTGGAGCTGGAGCTGGCTTTGGTTTCGGGTCAATGCGAACGTTATTAGCTTCAGCAAGTGAATACACATGCCTCGCCCCAAACACACACACACACACACACACTCGCACACACACAATGATACAGGGCTGCTGTCGTCTGCTTTGTGACACATTGACGTTTTCGCTTTGGCTTCAAAATTTGCTTGGTAGAGGAGGCAGGAGAAGGCAGAAGGAGATTGGAGGCTGGAAGAGGCAGGAGCAGGCAGGAGCAAGCAGGAGAAAGCAGGAGCAGGCAGGAGAAGGCAGGAGAAGGCAGGAGAAGGCAGGAGAAGGCAGGAGAAAGCAGGAGAAAGCAGGAACAGGCAGGAGGATTTCATTTAAATTTGCTGTCAACGCAATTACATGCTTGCCAATTGAGTGTGTGTGTGCGAGAGTGTGTGAGTGCGTCCTTTTGGCCCAAAGCCATGTCAAGTCTTTGGCCAAAGTGTTTGCCTGTAGTCTCTGCGATTTCTATGCCACCCGTCAATCGTCAATCGATGCGTCAATCAGTACGTCAACTAGTCAAGCGACGATGTTGCTTCTCCTGCTGCTTTGCTTTCTGCTCCATAAAAAAAAAATCCAAGAAGGTCTGGCAGGGCAATAAAACCTGCCACGCCCACGCCCAGGCAAACCGCAAAGGCACACACAGAGAGAGCGAGACAGAGAGAGGGAGAGAGAGAGAGAGAAAGAGAAACACATGAACGAGCGATGCCAACAATAAAATTAAGAAATTTTTCAATTTATGCATGAGACACCTGACGGCGATGATGACGTCTGTGTGGGTGGGTGTGTGTGTGTGTGTGTGTGTGTGTGTGTGCGGATGAGCGTGTGCCACGCCCACCTGCTCCAGCAGGCACATAAAGCAAGTTAACTACGCTCATATGTGGCCTACCCTGAAGAGCCTTGTTAGGCATTTTTATTACCTTTGGCCGCTTAATTATTTTCGCCCAATATGCGAAAGGTAAAAGTGAAGCAGGAAGAGTGGGAGAAGGAGGGTTGAAGGGGGGGATAGAGGGGTTAGAAGGTGGGTAGACGTGGGAGAAGGAGGGTAGCAGGAGAACGGGTAGAGGGAGGAGGTAGAAGAAGGAGGGTAAAGGTACCCTAGTAGGATGGACGAAGGAGGGTAGAAGAAGAAGCTTGAAGGAAGAGGTAGTAAGAGGAGGGTAGACAGAGGGTAGTACCAGGAGGTAGAAGGAGGAGGGTAGAAGAGGAAGGTAGAAACAGGTTAGAAGGAGAAGGTACGAGGAGAAGGTAGGAGCAGCTTAGAAGGAGAAGTTAGAAGCAGAAAGTAGGTGCAGGGTAAAAGAAGGAGGATAGCAGAAGAAGGTCGAAGAAGGAGGGTAGCACCAAGAGTTAGGAGGAGGGTAGAGGAATGAGGTACTGAGGGAAGGCGCAAGGAAAGGTAGCTAGCTGTATGGGGCAACTGTGTGTATGGATCTGTTTATGGCAGACGTGGTCATTTTAATGCCTTACCTTGTCGAGAACCCTTCGACCCATAGAGCAAGAGGTGCTCCCTTGCTCTCTTCCTCTTGCAACCTCTCTCTATCCCTCTCTCTCTCCTTCTCCCCTTCTCTGCTGTAACTGTAATTGCAGCAATACTTATTTGCGTCCTTAGGGTGCTATCTCTCTCTCCCGCTGTCATTAAACCTCTCTTACGCCCTCTTCCCCCTCCACTTCACCCTCTTATTGGTTTCTTCTCTCTAACCCCTTTTCTCTCTGCTCTACCCCTTGCAGGCTATGGCAACATTGCACCCCGCACCGCCCTGGGTCGCATCGTGACCGTCGCTTACGCCCTATTCGGCATCCCACTGACCCTGGTCTATCTGAGCAGCACCGGCAGCATCCTGGCACGCGTCGCCCGTGAGGTCTTCTCCAAGGCGCTGTGCTGCTGCCTGTGCTCCAACTGCGGCTACTGCTGCTACGATGAGAAGCGCATGGCGGAGAAGGAGCGACGCATGAAGCGCAAGCGACAGCAGGAGGAGCTGCGCAAGCAACAGTCGGGAATGCAGGAACCTTACTATGTGCGTGATGTGTACCATGCCACGCCAGAGAAACAGCCGCCAGGTGGCGTAGGCGGTACTGGTATGGGCGGAGGAGTAGGAGGAGGCGGCGGCGGCGTCGGAGCTGGCGGCAGCGGCAATACTCCCACTGGCATACCCGGCCTGGGCATGTCCACGGCCACTGGTGGTGGAGGATCGACAGGTGGTGGGACCGGCATGGACATTGATTCACTCAGTGCCAGCGAATCACGTGGCTCCATGCACGGATTGAGCATCCTGGCGCCCATACTCCTCTGCTTCTCCATGATGATCATCTACATTGTCTTTGGGGCCGCTGTGCTATATCGGCTGGAGAATTGGCCCCTCATCGATGGTGTCTACTTCTGCTTCATGAGCCTGTCGACCATTGGATTTGGGGATATGTTACCCGGCCTGCGACGTGAATCGAATGCCACGACATGGTTTTGTTCCGTCTACATTATGTCCGGCATGACACTGACTGCAATGTGCTTCAATGTCATCCACGAGGAGATCGTACATCGCATACGGATTGTGGTCGAGTTCAAGAAGTCTGGCGTTGCGAATGGCCCAGCCGGTGGCAATGGCAGCGGTTCCATGCTGGACATGACGCACGAGGAGGGTAATCAGTATTATATGCCCGGCTCCTGACACTACGAGAAGCGAGGACATCTCTATCAGCGCAATCCCACCGAGGAGACACTGGTGACAGGTAAGGATAGTTAACTCGCCATAGAAGCTCTTACTTACCTCTCTCTCTCTCTCTCTCCCGCTCTCCCGCTCAGCAGACACGCCCACATCGCTGGTGCTGAAGGATTATGTGAACCACGAGCTGGTGCCCATACTCACCATGGATCCCAATGCACGTCTCGCTCCCGTCTACACGCCTGCCGCAGCCTCATCCTCATCATCAACATCTTCGGCGAATCCCGCAGATGGTGGCATGGATTACAGCACATTGGGTGGATCACTGCTCGATGGACCGTTGGGTGCGGCCACGGGCAGCGTTCAGTCTCCGGGACAGGCACAGGCCAAGGGTGTGTACACACTGACCGAGGAGACCGAGCTAGAGCTGCAGGCGGTGCACACAGAGACGCAGGTGGAGCGAGTCTAAAGACGAGAGCAACAGTATTAGATAGTAGAGTTACGATTAGTCCTAGTCAAAGAGATTTTTTTTTTCCTCGAACAATGTTCGAATAGCAAAGCAAAGGAGGGGGAGAAGAGAGAGAGACAGAGAGAGAAGGGGAGGAGTAGAAGAAGTTAGCAAAGAAAACCAGCCTAGCGTAAGTTTGACTATCATTGTACATAAAGAATATAGCAGGAGATACTACATATAGAAAAAGATAGAGAGCGAGAGAGAGAGCAAGCAAGATGCTGAATGAGAAAAGGAAAGGCAAGCTAGAAGCAGACAGAGAGAGAGAGAGAGAGAGAGTGCAGAACGGATACATTTCCATAGGTCTTAAGCACAGTAACTAAATACCAAAAATACTTGTATTAAGCAGCCCCCCACGAGGTGTGCTCTAAAAGTTAGTCAATGTAGTGAAAATCAAAAAAAAAAAAAAAAAATAATACATACATATATGCAAAAGTCAGAGATGAGAAAGTAATCTTAACTAAGCATAAGCGAATGCTACGTTTCACAAATTCCAATTATACGATATATGTATATGTAATTCGAGTTCATATCGCGCGTCTTCTGCAGCTGTAGATTTGTGCTTTCTTCACATCAAATCACCTTCACCTTCACCTTCCTTCCTTTTCTTCCGATGGAATTTCACTTTATGCCACAACCTTTCCCTGTAAGCTCAACAACCAAGTTAATGAGAGAAAAGGAGAGAAAACATACCATATATATACATAGATTATTAAGTATATCGTATAATAATATGCATTCCGTTAGCCCAGCCACAATACTTACATGATATATATATATACACCATATGTATGTTTATGTGTGTGTGTATGCCCCTAAGCATCAGACATTTTATACGTAACTCAAGCTTACATAGTTAAATGTAATATTATATTAATGAGAGAAACCCCAGAAAACAAAAAACAAAAAAAAAACTAAAGAGAAACAGGAAAACAAAAAGGAAAAACAATATGCTACTTACGTATTTACTATAAATATAGATAATTGTTGTATTTTTTTTTTGGGTATTGTAATTGTACAACTTAACGATAAAATACACGCATATTATCAATGAATTTAAATTCATACAATTTAAATAACGTTTAAAACTCGAAAAAAAAAATCCAGAAAAAAAAACAACCCGATGCAAACTTTGTAAATTGAATGCATGTTTAAATGTACCCGATTGTAAGTGTATTTTCGACCGCCGCGCGAGAAATGCATGAATAAAACCTAAATAAGTAATAACATATAGTATACGATTGGTATTTGCAGGCGTTATGGCATAGATTGTGGTGAGCAAATGCTCTGAAAGCAATATAAAGGGTAAAGTTGAGTCCATATCAGCTCAAAGCAGCCTCAGCATATTATTGGAATATTATAAATTTATATATATGCAAATAATCAGCATATCGAGAAAAATGCCATGCAGAACCAGAATATATACATATGCATATAGAATATGCTGCAAATACTCTAGCGCATATTTTAGCAACTAAAAATACTCTAGCGTCCATTTTATCAACTACAAACCCGTTTCCCTGCACTGCGCCATCTATCGCTCGCGCCCTAGCGCCATCTGTCGCAAGCAGAGCCGCAACTAAGCGAGAACACGCAATCAGCGCAGTTGGCAGCTCCCTGTCAGCGCGCGCAATTCAAATAACGTTGGCAGCGCCGCCGCTATCAGCAGCAACAAAGTGAAGAACGAAGGCGAAGTGTGCATTTGTTGTTAACGGCATTTAGCAACAATTATGATGGCTAAAAGCTTTTGCACTCCAGTTACCGGCAGGGACAGAGAGAGAGAGAGAGAGAGAGAGCGCGCAAGCAGTTTTGTTATTAACAATTTAACCTTCAGCAAATTATCATAAGTATGCGAGTGCTCGCTCGATTTGTTTATTCGATTTCATTTGCCTCAGTTCGTTTCGGTTTCGTTTTCCATTTCAGAGAGATCTATGATAAGCAAACCTTTGCGTTTATCACGAGCACACACACACACACACACATACACACACACATTTATGTAAATCCAACTTCTTCCATATCGTTATTTACATTGAACGTACCCCAAAAAAACGAAGAAAAAGAAGAAGAAACTGATGAGGCGACGCGACGCTAGCAGGAAAATTGTGTTACTTTTTTTTTATGGGGCGAAATCAGTAGTTGTTGATAAGATTTTGGATATAGAGGGGAAAGAAAGAGCAGGGGAGGGGGAAGGAGGGGGAATGCACGTGTGTAGCGACCTAATGTCGTGACTTTGTCGTGACTTGCGACAATCACAATTTCACAATTTGCACCGTGGTACGAGGCGCATTTCACGTAACGTTACAACTGGCGGCGCCCGACAAAGAAAAAAAAACAAAACTTGATAGCCTTAAAAATATAAATCTACATACGCACACACACACACACACTGGGGCGCATTTACAAGCGATCACTTCATTATGTACGCATTTAAACATGTCTGTAAAGGAACAAAAACGAAAACAAAAACAAAAACAAAGACAAGCGGATCGCACGGCAAAAATTTGTTGTCACACACACACACACGCTCACACACGTTTGTATGTGACCCCTCTCGCTTCCCCCTCCCCTTCCCAACAGCAACACTTAAGAATTTGTGTATTTTGCTCTCTCAGCGCGCTCTCTCTCTCTCCACGCATGCGAAATGCGCACGTCGCCAAAAACAGCAACAGCAACACGAGAGAGAGAGAGAGAGAGAGAGAGCGCAGCGCAGCGCATAGTTTTGCTTTTATTTGTTGTTCTACTGTGTGTTTGCAAGCAGCCCGCATAGTGTGACCAAGAGATCGGTTTGCGCTCTCTGTGTGTGTGTGCGTGTGTGTTGACATTGCGAAGCCACTGCCGACGTGAGAGCAGAACGTAGAGAGAGCGCAGAGCGCAGAGCAGAATGGCAGAGTGGGAGAGCGCGCGTGTAAACGTGAGCCACCACGTTGTTTGTTTTTATTGCGCGTGAGTGTGCGTGCGTCTCTGTGTGCGTGTGCGTGTGCATGTGTGTGTGTGTGTGTGTGTGTTTGCCTGCATTGCCAGCGCTTTGTGCATTTTTATTTGTTATTTCTACTTTTTATTTCTTTTTATTTTTTATTAATTACTTGTGCATTTGTTATTCAACTATTTGGCTGAGCAGACAAGAGACATTTGTACACACACACACACACACACACACACACAGAGAGAGAGACAAACACATGCTGTACGTGAGCAGAGCGAAATTTATCAAGCTCAATAACAACACAAACGAAAGAGCAGGCCGAGAGAGAGAGCGAGAGAGAGAGAGAAGAACAATAACAATATCATCAAGGTATAAAGGCAAGTCAGGAAATAAAAAAAACACGCAAATTCTATGCAATTTTTCTGCCTATTTTTAATAGATTTATCATTCGCACCCACACACACACACGCACACACACACACACTCGCATACTCGCACAGTTGTTCAATTCACATTAAAGTCGAGCAGAAATTCACCTCCCCCCCCCACCGTCACCACAACTAGCAAAGAAAATCACTTCCAACTGCGCTGCCTCAACCAGGCGACCTCACCTAGCCGAAAATATAGTGCACAGTGGTCTGAGCCAGCTGAAAATGCACTGAAATATTTGCTCAATTATTGTTAATGTTTTAAAATCAATTTTATGTAATTTATTGAATATTTAATTTAATTTTTAATTATATATTTTATTTTTACTGCGCACAGTGGACTCAGCAAGCGGCAAAAATGCAATTGCACTGAAATATTTCT
Source organism: Zaprionus kolodkinae (assembly GCA_018901885.1). Taxonomy (NCBI): domain Eukaryota; kingdom Metazoa; phylum Arthropoda; class Insecta; order Diptera; family Drosophilidae; genus Zaprionus; species Zaprionus kolodkinae. Next base: position 25,960,749 of record JAEIFM010000181.1, read on the forward strand.
TTAGTTTTTTTCAAAAATATTGTAAATATTTGTAGAGTCAAAGCTGATCATGCTGAAAAAATCAAATGCACTCGCATCTACCTACAGTTTTGTTTTAAATATTGTAAGAGTCAGTTTAATACTGTGCACAGTGGCCTGAGCATGCTGAAAGCGCTCCAAAATTCCTTGAGTTATATTTAAAAATATTTTAAGTAGAAAAATTCTAAAGCATTTTTAATCACATATCTACTTTCAGCTTGAGCAATTTTTCATGCGGCACACTGTGCACATCGTTTTGGCCCCCACACACCATACACACACGTCCATCATAAGTTTTATTTGATGACGTATGCCCCGCAGAATAGTATATACATATATATATGTATATGTTTTTCGAAAAACATTTAAACGAAAATCCAAATAAATTATTTATTTATTTTTTCTTTATTTTTATCGTCGCAAATTCTGAGGGCCTCGATTCCATCTATAGTTTTACTCACTTCTCTTTATTTACTATTATGGGAATTGTATAATTATTTTTCTAGTTAAGCGATGTGTCGTCGTCGTTTAGTCCACATACAGAACACACACCCCTACCCAAACTACACTACAATCGCTGCTGCTGTGCCCCATTCGGCGTTGTGGTCGCCTCTCACTGTTGTTGTTGTTCTTGTGTTTTGTTGCTTTTCGCTTGTTGCTTGTCAACAACTTCGAGACGCGTTCTCCCTCTCTCTCTCGCTCACACTCTCTTACGTTCTCGCTCGCACTCGCACACACTGCCGCATGACTGCTAAAAATGTTTTCAGAATTTTTAGTTTTTCTTGCCTAATTTCTTTGTTGTGTTTTTATTTTTCATTTGATATTTATACACACACACACACACACACATACAAGCATGGGTAGAGACAAGCTGTTGCACTTGGCATAGGGTAGCTCAACTGATAATAATCCACGCTCATAGGGGAGTATATCTAGTCTCTTAAGTGTGTCGTATTGTTTTGTATTTTGAAAATATCTACACGCATTAGTGGGTACTTTTGTAGTACTTATGTTATGTACTAACGTACTTTTATGGTATGCCAAAATGTGGTATAACCATTTTTAGAAACGCACGAACCGCAGAACCGCAATAAGTCATAGTTATTTTTGCTAAATAGGTTACTTTATATACTTTTAAAATGATTTTTTTTTATATATATTGAATAATTTTTAAGTGATTTATATAAGATTATTTTATTATTAGAGTTTTTTTTAATTAAATTTTTCATTTTTAAGTGATTTATATACGATTTTTATATTAGTAGAGTTTTTTTTTAATAAAATGTTCTATATGATTTTTCTCATGATATAAATATATTACCCTTCTTCTACTATTTTTAGCTAGCAAATTGCTAAACCTTTTTTTTTCTTTTTTTAACTAAAAATCATTATCACAAACTTGATAATATCTCCTACTCCTACGGAAAATATGCAAATCATGGGTATCTTCGCTTCGTTGCTGCAGTTTAGCATATCAGCGTGTTTACATAAATAAATACACACTGTAGGTACACGTTTGTGTATGTCTATGCGTGTGTATACCCTAGGTTTTTTTTTGTATTCTTTTGTTTTCATTTTCATTGAAATTTAATACAACGCGCCGTGCAGACAATTTCGCGCGTATCTTGCGTCTCTTTCCCGCGCACACTTCTAGAAAGTTGTGTTTGGTCCACTGTGCTGCTTTTTGCCTGTGCGCCTCCCCATTTGCATCGATTTGGGATGCCGCCGTCGCCGTCGCCGACGTCGCCTTGCGGCGAATTGCAAATTTGAACAATTCAAATGGGCGACGACGCGCTGTTGCTCGCCGGGTAAACTATCTAAGTGTGTGTGTGTGTGCGAGTGTGTGTGTGTTGCACACAAGAACAACAACAACTGCGACAGCAGCAGCGGCGTTTTTTTTTCTTCTTTTTTTTTGTTGTTTCTGTTTCGACTGTTTGCTTTATTGCTCCACTTTTGCTTTTGACTTTTTAGTGTCTTGTCGTCGTTGCCGTTGCTGTCGTTGTTATTTGATTTTCACATTTTTCTTTATTTTCGGTATCACATGATTATACAAACACACACACACACACACACTTCGCCTATGTACGTGTGTGTGTGTGTTGGTTGAAGAAAATGCCATCTGAACACAGCATTTTGTGGCTATGTTCGGCACTTAACACAGCGAGCGGGAGGGAGTGGGAAGAGGTCGAGGGGTGTCGGTGGTGCGGTGGTGGTGGGGGGCAAATGATCTCTCTGTTGATCTCCACATTTGTCGCGATGACGTAAAAGATTTCCTTCGCTTGTCGCTTTGCGCTATCGCCGCGACACACGCATTTTTTTTTTGTTTCTCTTTTCTAGTTTTTTTTTCGATTTTTTTTTGTTTTTTCATCACGTGTTGCTATTAAAAGCAATTTCGAGGCATTATGATAGCAGCTGGTCACACTGTGCGCGCTCAGCACGCGCTCGATCATACGTTCATACGTAGACGCTAACGTAACGTAAGCTGTGCGTGTGTGTGTGTGTGTGTGCGCTCTCTCTCCCACTCCCTCTCCCGCGCTTTGTCGCCCGTTTCATTGTTATGCTTTTTTGCACCTGTTTAACTGTTTTTGTTTTCGCCCTGTCTCGCAGTTCTAACTGGTTTTCTGCTGCGCTCTCTCTCTCTCTTTCTCGCTCTCTCCATGGCAACGCTCTTGGCAATGCTCATGCATTGCAATTTCCAATCAAGCTTATTTCAATTGCTTATTGGACTTCAGCGCGTTGTATAACTCTATTCAGAGAGAGCGCGAGAGAGCGAGCGCGCGGCAGATCCCCAAAGCAGCGGAGTAACCGCATGGCGACAGCGACAGGCAGCGACGCGTCTCTAACTCTGCACGCGCGTGTGTGTGTGTGTGTGTGTGTGTACAAACATTTTTTTTTTTTTGGGGCCGCGCTCTTATCACGCCAATGTGTGCTCTCTCGCTGTGTGTGTGTGTGCGTCGCTCTCGTAGTGTGTGTGTGTGTGCGGCGCTCTCGCTGTGTGTGTTGTGCGTCGCTCTCTCGCTCTCTCTCTCTGCTCTGCGCTCTGCTTGTCCCACATAATTTTTGTTTGTTAGTTTTTCTGCTTCTTTATGCAGTCGCCGCTGCCGCTACTTCTCTGTCTGCTTCATTTGTTCTATTTCGTATGTGTTACACACACACACACACACACGCACACACACTCGCATACTCCGGTATTTTTTGGCCAAAACCGGCCGGAAAACGGTCAGACAACACAATTCCAATTAGAGTAAAAGCCGCACCGACGCGACGCCAAACGAGGCAGCGCGACGACGTTTCAATTACGTGAAGCGACGCGACGCAACGCGACGCGCGGCGACGTCAGCGTCGACTGCAGTACGAAAATGGGAAATGGGCAAAAGCATAAAACAAAATTTGTATAATTGAGTGACAAACGATAAGAACGAGTCGCGGCTTTCTATTCCCCTACCTCCCTCTCCCTCTCTCTATCTTTCTCTCTCTCTATATTTTGTTCTATGCTTTGTTTGTTTTCCACTGTAAACACAAACACACTCGCGCTCTCTCGCGCTCTCCTGCTCTCTCTCTCTAATTAGCGCGATTTTCATTAATAGTGCGACGTGGAACAAGTGCGTCGCCTGCAGTCTGCCCGCCCCGCTGTCTCCGCGGCCCACTGTGCGAGCAGCGCTGCCCGGTGTGCGTGTGTGTGTGTGTGCTGCGCTCTAGTTTTGATCGCTCGCACACGCACATGCAGACAGACACTAACGGCATTTTTTTTTTCATTTAAATCAATTTCAATTTAATATAAATCGACTAATCGATAGGCATAAATCATCATCTGCTGTCTCCCCATTTTCACCTGCTTGACGCCAGCGTACCCTGCCCAGCCAAATCGATTAAATGCCGATACACATTGTAAGCTCGTTAATCGAGTCGGTGTCTGCCTATCGGCATTCGCATGCGGTCGGTTCGTCGAGCGAGGGGGGCGGAGTGGGAGAGAGAGAGAGAATGAGAACAAGCTCGCTCGCGTCTCGATTGTTGTTGACAACGCTGTGTGTGTGTGTGTGTTTTGTTATTTGCGGGCGGGTGTGTATGGCGACGAGGGGGAGTGGGGTGTGGGCTAATTTCGGCGTCCGACGCGAACAGCAGCTGCGTCGCTGCTAGCGTCAGCGTCGGCGTTGTCTGCCGTTTTGCGGTTGTGTTTGTGTGATTGACTTTGTTTTTGTTGCTGTTTTGCGCCTCTCCGCGTGTGACACATGTGCCAGGCCAGTGTGCATGTATGTGTGTGTGTGTGTACTTTCTATATAGGGGTACACATGAGTACATGGGTACACGGGTACATTTGTGTGTGTGTACACACACTCACACATAAATATCTGCCGTGCGGCAGGTATCGACGCATATCGACAATTACACTGTAACTAGAGCAATTTGTTTGCTAGAAAAATTTAATGATAAATAAAATTATATCAAATTATTATATATTATATTATTTTATTATATATGAACATATATAGATTATTTTATTTTTGTTTACTTATTTTATTATTGGTAAATTTATTTATATATCATTTACTTTTTCTTCGTCTCCAATTGCATTGCCAAGCTTTTCCAGCAGCTGGCACCACTGTGCGCTCAAGGCAAGGCAGCACAGCACACGCAAACTAACTGTAAGTGATCCATGCTGTTGCTTCTGCTCTCTACTTCTGCTCTTCTTCTTCCACTCGAGTTTTGCCAAAAACAAAAACCATGTGTTTGCCACGCGCTCTCTCTCTCGCTCTCTGAGAGTGAGCGCCAAAAGAGCGCGCTGCGCTGTCATTGTGTGCCTGTGTGTGTGCGTGTGTGTTTGTCAGCCCGCGTCTTTGCGTGTGTATGCGAAGTCATATAAACAAAATATTGTTGTTTTTGCCTTTGGCTTGTAAATATTGCTGGCTGGAAACAAAAAAAAACAATGAATTTTAGCAAAATTCTCCAAATCTGAGTTAAGTTGGCAACGCTGCTTACGCTCTCTGTCTGTGTGTGTGTGTGTGTTGACAAGTTGCAACAGCAACGCAGCGCAGCGTCATCAAGAGCGAAAAACGACAACAAACAGAAAGTTCGACAGCGGGAGCGACAACAACAACAGAGCACACAAACACAGAGGGAGAGAGAGAGACACACACACACACACACACACGCAGGCACAGGCAAAGTCACATAGACACAGTGAGTTACAGCGAGGCAGAACCAAGAGGCGTCCACTACTAAGTACGGTAGTTCGACGAGCATGCACAGTGGACAAATGTGTGCTATTTTTGCATATTTCTTAAGTCAAGGTATTTTATAATGTAAAAAAAAAAATTACTTATTTAGAGTGACACAAAAAAAAAAACAAAATCAAAAAAAGGGTTTTTTTACGTTTGGCAATTGAAGCTAAGCTGCTTAAATTTTATTTCTTTTAAAGGCTTGCTTTTATTTTTGATTATATTAAAATTGTATATAAATTAGATCGCTTTAAAATTTAATTTTGTTTAAATTTCATTATAAAAAGTTAAAAGTGGAAAAACCCCGAACGTAATATACAAAATAATGCTAAACAGCCCCCTAACCACAATTCACAAATTATTCTCGAAGTTTGTCGAAAATTAAAGCCAAATTTGACGTGAAAAAAGCTACACACACAAAAAACAGCGGCAAGCTGCCAAAGTATTTCCCTCTGCCATTTCAATATTTTTCAATCAACTAAAGCTTTGTCTCCTAGCACAAAAATGCCATGCCTGCGCCCACTGTGCCATTGTAGGCGAATGACTGACTGACTGCCCTGCTGCTCTGCCGCCGCCGCTGCTGCTGCTGCCGTCCCAAATCCCATGCCTTGCCTTGCGTTGCCCTGGCTTGGCTTGGGCCTCTCGTTTTCTCGCCTCGTCCCGCGCCGTGTGCCTCGTTATCGCCAACGTCGCGTCGCCTCGCATCGCTGTTGTCTCTCTGTCGCTGTCGCAGTCGCCGTCGCAGTTGCCGTCGCAGTGTCGGACGCGGCGTGTCAGTCAGTGTTCATTCAGTCTCATTCATTTTGCATTGTGCCTTTCAGCGCAGCGGACGTACATAATACGACGTGTCGTCAGAGAGAGAGAGAGATAGAGAGACAGCAGCAGCACGTCAGCGAAAAGACAAACAAAAACAACAACAGTAAAAATAAAACAACAAATATTAATAACAAAAGGCAACTAGACAAATTGAGATGACTTATCGATTGCAAAGAACGTAGCAGAACTCTCTCTTTCGATTCATTTATTGCTTCCTTCTTGCGGTTAATTCGTAATTTTATATATCAATATTTTTTTTTTGGTGCGCGTTCGCGTGCTGTGTTAATTAATTAGTCGATACAACGTAGTAGAAGTAGAACAACAACAACAAGGTGAAGAAGAAGAAGAAGCAGCAGCATAACAAACAAAAATACGCAAAGCCGAAAAGGTTTGCAAGTGCTGCGCCGCCCACAAGCAGAGAGAGAGAGAGTGAGAGCGCCAAGAGAGCGCGCAAAGTGCGTGCTTAACAGCGACGATTGCGACGCGGACGACGACGCCGCAGCGAGGCGGACAGCGAAACTGGCAGCAGCGGCAGCAATAACAAAATGTGAGTGCAAAATAAAAAAAAAAAACAACAACAAAAATAAATATATACATACATATATATAAACGTAGATAAAATAAAATTTCATGAGCAATAATTACGTGGTGTGTGCACACTTACAGTGACTGGCGTAGAAATACAAGTGTGTGCGTGTGTGTGTGTGAGTGTAGAGTGCGGGTGTCACTGTGTGCGTCGCAGTGTAAATATAAAACAAAAAAACGCGACCCCCGCGTCTCTCTTCCTCTCGCTCGCGTTTTTATTTGTTGTTGCGCCCCCCTGCTGCTGCAGCCGCTGCCCGCAGCAAACGCACACGTTGCCGGCAGCAGCAGCAGCAGCAGCAACAATTGAAATTAAAATGCAACTGCAAATGAGCAGGGAGAGGGCAGGGAATGCAAGTGCGGGGGGAGCAGCAAAAATTGTCGCCCGCATGCTTACATAGGGAGAGAGAGACGCGACGCTACTGTATGTGCGCTGTGCACACTGAATTCGCCCAGACTGTCATGCAGAGAGGGAGGGTGAGAGCAAGCAGCAGCAGCAGCGCCGCGTGTTTTGTGCCTCTGCATGTGTGTGTGTGTGTGTGTGTGTGACGCCTTTGTTATAAATTTATTTTTGCTGCTACGAAATTATTGAATTTTGCCAATAGTTACGCATTATTACTAGGTATGCGTGTGACGTCACATGCTGGCTGCGACATGCAAATCGATTAGAAATCGTATCGAAATTTGTTTGATATTCAATTGATTTGCATTCCCTCTCTCGCTCGCTCCCGCTCAACGTCTGCGTCAGCAAGAAAATAGAAACTGAGCAAGCAGCGTCGTGTTCGGCTGTATGTAAGTGAGTGTGGCGTCAGCGTTGGCGTCCCATGACGACGCCGCGTCGCAGTCATTGCGAATTTGTTGCTCTCTCGCTGAGCGCGCGCTCTCTCTCGCTGCGTGCGTGTATGTGTGTGTGTGTGTGTGCGTGTTGTTGTTAGTTCTGTTGATCAGCTTTGCATTATGAATTTGCATTGTTATGTGTGTGTGTGTGTATATTTTGATAAAGCGACCTCGTCATGTTTGTTCACGCCCGATCATCGCCAGCTTAGCAGCGGCAGAGGCAGCAACAGCAGAGACAGAGGCGGAGGTGGCAGCAGCAGAGACAGGGGCAACAGCAGCATCAAGTAATTAGCAGCAGCTGCGAGGGGTAGGGGGGGGGAGAGGATTATGCAATGGCAGCGCGACTTAAAAACCAATTGGAAATTCCTTGACATATGCGCCGTGCCAATAAGAAGAAACGCCCCCATTAAAAACTAATTGAAAATACAAGCACAAAGCAAAACCGCAGGCAGGCAGCGAGAGAGAGAGAGAGGCACGCATAAAGCAGGCGGCCGCCCACCCAAGCTGCAGCGCCCAAGCGGGCAGCGGGCAGCAGCAGCAGCGGCAGCGGCAGCTACTCGTGCTCTCCTTTTTGTTGACGCTTTGACTTTGCACCTCGCATGCCATGCGTGCGTAAGCGTGTATGTGCGTGTGTGTGCGTGCTTTTTTTGAGAACCTTGGCGCAGCAGAGAGAGAGAGAGAGAGAGCGAGGGAAGCAGCAGCAGCAGCAGGAGGAGACGCAGACAGCGACGCCGCCACCGCATGTGGCCAACGCCGTTGCCGTTCGCTGTCGCTGTTTGTTGATTACATAAAAAATGAAAATAATTATGTGTGTGCATGTATGTGCCTGTCTGTGTGTGTGAGCACAACAAGAAGCAACTTTGTTGGCGCGATAAGATATTGTTTTTTTTTCATACATATATCAAGTGTGTACACACCACTGTGCGAGCAACAACAAGAAACAAGAAAGAACGATGCGCAAAATACAAACAAGAAACGAAAACTATAAAAAAAGGCAGCAGCAGCAGCAGCGGCGGCGGCGGCAGCAACCGGCGACAATTTTGTGTTATACAACAAAAGCAACAACTGTTAGGCAGCGGCAGAGGCAGCGACAGCAGCAGAACCTAACTAAACTAAGCAGCAGAAGCAGAAGCAGAGTAGAAGCAGCAGCAGCAGAGCAGAAGAAGAAGCAGCAGCAGCAGCCAAGACAACGAGAGGCGCTCTCGAATTGCATTCCCTTTTTAGGTGTAGGCGACAAAGTTGTCGCTGACGAAATGAGCGCTAGCTAAATGTAAAAAAATGCTAAAAAAAATCATTAGAAATAAAAAGGTGAGGAAAACTAAGGAAAAAATGTTCATAAAAAGCTTTAAAAATTATTTGGAATGCAAAAGAGATGAGCAAAAAAAACAGAAACGATAATTATTTTAATCTAATTTATTTCATAGTAATTATAAAATAATTTAAACTTAAATTATGAAGAAAGCTTAGCAAACTAGCCTTATTTTTTCTAAACCTTAAATTCAAGATATTTTGTTAGCTTCAAAAACAGTTTAATAGTTAGAAATGCCCTATATAAAGTCTATGCACTGCTTCAGCTCAATAAGAGTAAACGAAAAAGTCTAAATATGTAAGAAAAAATTTAAATTAGCAAATTTTTTAAAAAAAAACAATAATTAGACAACAATTAAATATAAAATTAATTACTCGATAACTATTAAAACTCACGCTAAATAGCTATTTTTCAGTATTCTGCAATCTGATTACCATTTGTTAGCTTTAAAAATCGATACAAATTGACTTTTTAAAAATTGTTATATGTTCACTGCTTGTGCGTGTGTGTGCGAGGGTGTGTGTGGCTGTTTGTATAACAAATGTTATCACAATTATTGTGACTGATCGCATTTATCTCTGTACAAATAGTTGCGCTTGCCACATCATGTTGTATGTAGATCGTCTCGGGTTCGGTCTGCACTACAAACAAATGTAGTATCTATGAATCTATCTACACACACGCACACACCCCACAGAGTGTATGCTAAGTAGCTGAGACTACTCTTTTTTTTCTGTTTAACGCATGTGAAATTATGCACATACATAACAACATGGACAAACATACGCACACACACACACGCGTGCGCATACATGAATACTTATGTGTTGTGGTATGTATCTATTTAATTTGGAAGGCAGTTCTACTGGTCGTGGAGCTTGTGTGTCATAACTAGTGCGATGTGCACGATATTTTCATGCATATTAAGTCAAAGGCTGAAAAATGAGTAGATACACACAGAGTCACATAGAGATACACACACAGAGAGACCCTCAAACACTAGAGTGAGCTCCCTGTGCATTAAATAATTGCGGACGTTCGAAATGTGCTAATTAGCTGAAAACGTTTATCGCGCCGCATCTTGCTCTCGCGTGTTCGTGTGCGTGTGTGTGTGTGTGCGCTGTGTGTGTGTAAATTTGTATTGTTTAGTCGATCGAAGGGCAGCACAACAAACAAACAATACAAACAAACATTAATACGAAAAGCTGCTGGCATTACGAGTTGAAACTTTGTTAAAACTTTTGTACACAAGCCCTGCTAACAGCTTTTTCTGAAATAAAAAGCTAAAATTATTCAATTTTAACATATAACTGAATTTATTTGTGTGTAAGAACACGCACTATCAAAACTTGTCCCAGTAGGGATATAAAATTTAATTTTTTGGACACCTTTCATATATATTGTGTCCAAAAAAGTCAAAGAATAGCTTAATTAATAGCTTTACAATTCAGATACACCGATTTCTTTCGATTTTTCCCAAAGCTGAACTTAAAAGAAAGCCAGATTTGATGAGAAATAAAGTTTGAAAGCTGTAATTTTGTTTAAATTGTATAAAAAATAGAAAAATACCGAGAATATCTAATTATATAAAAACAAATATAAATTGTCGCTCTACGCGTTTCTTATATATTTAACCCGCATTTTAGCTGAAGTAAAAGCCAGATTTAATAAAAAAAAAGCTAAATTGAGTGTACTGTAGAAAAAAATAAGAAAAACAAACATAAAACTCAAAACGAAAATGTGACGATTGCGAAAGGTTTTCTCAGTTAATTGCTAAAGATGCAAGCGACAAATTTGTGGGGTGTACACGTGATCTCAGCTTTGGGTAGGTTGTTGCTGCGGCTGTTGCTGCGCTGCTGCCGCAGGATGCGGTTTGTTGTTGATCACGCTTACTCACTCGCACTTCCCTTTTCCTTCTCTTTTCTACCTTTGTTTTTGCTTCGCTTATCGCAGCAAATGTCTTTTAGCTATATTTAGTAATATTAATTGTGGCTGACCCAATTTGTTGTTGCTCCGAATTGCTTAGCCAAAAAGAAGCAAGAGAGAGAGAGGGAAAGAGAGAGAGAGGGACACACGCACATGACACAAGTGTATTTTGAACGAAAGAAATCAATTGAAATTGAAATTGCCCAAGAACTGTCACTCAAAGGTGCACAGTGTGGTTAAGGGGGCGGGTGGGCGGTGCTGCACTCTCTTTGTGCGCCTGGCAACAGCAGCGAACGCGCTCTCTCTCTCTCTCACTCTGTCAGCAGCGCAGTAGGCAGCGACAGCGACAGCGACGGCGACGGCGACACACAACAACAAAATTGTTGTGCTTATTTTTAGTTGACGCTTTTGTTTGATGCGCTTTTTTTAGTCTCTCGCGCCTGCTGTGGTTGCTGCTGCTGCAATTCGCCGTTTCGCCGCAGCTCGCCACGCCGCCCCCTCTCAAAATGCCGGCAAAAGTGCGCGCTCTCTCTCTCTCCCAGTCTCTCGCTGCTGACGTCGCTGTTGTTGTTGTTGTGCGTGTAGAAAATAAATGTAAAATGTATTTTTAACAAAAGCACAAGACGTAGCAGAAGAAGAAGAAGAAGAGGAAGAAGAGGAGGAGGAGGCAGAGACAATGCCGTTTTTCAATTTTCCTTTCCGCCTTGGCTAAAATTAAATACGCTAAATGCTTGCGCTGCATTTGACGAAAGCTTTTCGTATGTTTTTTTTTTTGTTTTTCTTTCTCTTTCTCCTTCTCTTGCGTTTCCTGCTCCGCGCACGTGTCGACGCGCCAGCTGCGTTAATTAACTTAATTATGTTTTAATTAATTAGTTAATTAGTTACCTGTCTCTGTTCCTTTCTCCCTCTCGCTCTCTCTCTCTTCCTCTTTGCAACTCATCTGATATTTATAAACATTTGTAATCGCAGCACAACAACAACAACAACAACAAAGGCGCGCGCGCGCTCTCTCTCTCTTCCTCTCTTTCACTCGCACTCAGCTGACTCATGTCTGGCTTAGGGCCTAACCCAAACAGCTGTTTGTTGCGTCTCGCTGCCCGTCGCTTTGTTGCTATTCCTGTTGCTGTTGTTGTTGTTGTTGCTGTGATCCTTTTTGAGCGCAGCAGCAGCAGAGCGACGCATAAGGTCGACGCTAACGCCGCAGCTTTTCAATAAATGGCAATGTCATGCGCCAACGCGTGCGCTCTCTCAGCACACACACACACACTCGGGCAGCGGCGTCGCGTCATTTGGCGCTCTCTCTCTCAAGCTCGCCTTGTTGTTGTTTACGCGCCGCGTCGCGTCGCTTTGTGCCGGCGTCGACAGCGGCTCTCTCACGCGACTTACTACGTGTCGCTCTTTGTTACGTTCGCTACGTTGTGTGTGTATGTGTGAGAGCGCGCTCGCCTCTCTGACTGTGTGTGCGCGTCGCTCTCTCTCTCGCTTTGTGTACGTGTGACGCTGCCTGTGTGACTCTGCCTCTGCCTGTGTGTGTGTGTGTGTGTGTGCTCGCCGCGTTTCGGCATTTCATTTGCTGCTGCTGCCGCCGTTTCGCTTCATTCGTTTGTCTGCTCGCGTGCTTTACAGTTCGAACAAATTTCACATGCTGCGTGTGTGTGAGAAGCAGAAGAAGCCTTTAAAAACAATTTAAAGAGCAACAACAACAACAACAGAAGCGCAGAGAGCGCAACTTGTGTTTATTTCAAAATAATTAAAAACCAAAACGGAATTTTATATATCTATATTTATTTTTTTTGCGTTTACAATCATTTATTTTTTTTTTGTAATGTTTGCAACGTCGTGAGTTTCGCGTGAGTGTCGTGTTAATCGTTATCGTTGTGTGCGTCGTGTGCGAAGGTATGTGGATCATGCATAACAAAAACAACAACAACAACAGCAGCAGCGAGGAGTGTGTGTGTGTGCAAGGAAGAGAGAGAAAGAGAGAGAGAGAGAGAGAGTGGGAGCGCAACAATAACAAAAACAATAACAGAAAGAAATACAAAAACAAAAAATTAAATACAATTTTGTTTAGCTTTTTTTGCGATTATTCTTTGTTTTTTTTTTTTAATATTTTTTTACTGCTCCGTTTTGCCTTGTCATTCGCAAACGTTTCGTTTGAGGCGCTAAGCGATTTCATAATCTCAAATTCGCCAAAGGCGCCGCAAAGTTGTATAAAAATACATAAGGAAAATAAGTAAAAACCACGTTGAGCGCACAGAGAGAGAGAGAGAGAGAGAGAAAGAGTGAGAGGGAGTGGGAGAGAGAGCGGGAGAGCGTTGTTGTTCGCTCTAGCAGCGGGAGAGTGAAAGCTTCTAAAGTTTATGTTAAAATTTAAACAAATATGTGTAAGAGAGCGAGAGAGAGGGAGAGAGAGAGCGCAAAGTTTTTTGTTCAACTGTTTTAATGTTTTTGTTTATAGATTGATTATCTTAAGTTTTTTTTCTGTTTTTATTTTTGTTGTTGTTATGCTTAATCACAGGCATTAGAATTTAGCACGAGCTTTTTTTTTGTTTTAAACACACACACACACACACATACACATAGGCGTCGTATACATGCGGCCTTGTCGCATTTACTTTGTCGTTGCTTCTTTTGTTGCTCTCCCCCGCTCGCTCTCTCTCTCCCTCTCGCTTCCCCTTTCACGCATTCTCTGAATTCTTTTGCAATGCTTTTTTTTCCTGCCTTTCCATAAATATCTATATCTCTATATATTTATATGCGTGTGTGTGTGTGTGTGTGTATTTCTTTATGTTTTGCGCATTTTCTGTTTTATTTTATTTTATTTTTTCGTTTTTTGCAATTAATTTTCGCGCCGCTCTGCGTTGGCTTATCAGTGCTGTGCCGTGCATGTACGTGCACGCACACACATGCAGCAGCAGTGTCAACCCACCCCACCCCCCACCCCTTCACCCCTACCCCTTTGGGCTGGCCATCGAGGCGTATACGTAATGCAAAGAAATGTGTCTGGCAGCACACACACACACACACACACAAAGGCAGACAGAGACACAGACACACGCATAGGGCACACACACACACACACAGAGAGAGGGAGAGAGAGAGAGAGACGCTGTGTCACTGCCGCCGCCATAGCGTATGCACGGCGTTACGTATACGCCGCGTGGTCGCCTTCGCGCTGTGTTTTATTTTTTTGTTTATTGCCCTCTTCGCTTTTGCTTCTTCTTCCTCTTCGAGAAAATTCTGCACAAGTTGCAAAATTGAATAAAGAATAAACTAAAATTAAATAAAAAAACTAAAAATAAAACAAGCAAAAAATGATGATGAAATTCAAAAAAAAAAAAAAAAAAAAAAAAATGAATAAATAAAAAAAAATAAATTCAAAGAAATATGGAAAAACGTGCAAAGCGCCGCCTGCATAATTAATAAAACTTTGTAATAAAATCAATTTCAAGAATTTTTGTTTATATTTCATGCGTATGTGCGGGAGCGTAAGAGAGAGAGAGAGAGAGAGAGAGAGAGCGTGAGAGATCGCGCGCGTCATTGGACGCCATTAAAAAGCTCTCAAAAAATGCTTGAGCCAGCTGTAGTTTTTGTTGTTGTTGTTGTCGCTGCCGGAAATATGCAAAGCTCGCGCTCTCTCTCTCTCTCGCTCTCTTCCCCGCACGCTCTCTCTCCTAGTTACGTGAAATGTTTTGTTATTTGTTATTATTTATTTAGTGTGCGATAGAGATGGCAATAGGTAAACAAGGAACAAGGCAATGAAATATCTCGATTCTCTTTCTCTCTGCTCCTTCTTCCTCTCTTTTTCTCTCTCTGCTCTGCTTTGTTATTATTATGTTTATTATAAATTGTACCCCTTCTCTTGCACTCCACCCACATCTTTCTCCCTCTCTCCCGCACAGTGTGGCGTATTTATTATTTTTTTATTTAAAGAGGAAGCAGCTCATTTAATACAACAACAACAACAGGCGCGATTAGCACGCGGTTTAACGGTGCTGCATGTGTGTATGTGTGTGTGTGTGTGTCTGCCCCCATGATTCATCTACAAACAAAAAAGAAAAAAGAATTGTGCGCGTTTTATTAGCGTTTTTAACCGCGCCGCAGCAGCAGCAGGTACAGTTTAACCAACTGTCTTTCACCATGCTCCAGCTGCTGCTTTGCCGCTGCCGCTGCCTCTGCTTCTGTTCTATTTTTTTTTGTTAATTGGGCCCCAACAACAACAACAACAACTGCAGCAAGTACGCGACGCGGGTTGACATTCAACGCCCACAACAACAACAACAAGAACAACAACAACAGTTACAGCAGCGCAGCAGCTGCATAGAAAGCGTCGCTGTCGTTGTCGCCGCCATTCAAAAGGCGCATAGGTCACACAAAGCGAACAAAACGCAACGCAGCGCGAGAGCAGCGGGCGGCAGCGGCGCGGCAGAGAGAGAGGTAGTTGACGTTTCTAGAACGAAAAACTGACAACTGACGCGACGGCGACGGCGGCGGCTTCTGCTGTTAATCTCAGTTGTGGTAAACGGCAAAGAGAGCGGTTTGTGGTGTGGCGAGGGGGGGGGGCAGGGTAGCATAATAACAAAACGAAGGCTCAGGCCGATGCGAACCGAGCCGAGCCGAAGCGATGCTCTCTCGCTCTCACAGAAACTGCGCCGTTTGTTTGTGCGCCAAACAAATACGCAGATAAACAACAAGAGCGCTACGAGAGAGAGCGCGAGAGAGTGACGCGGCATGTGTATAGGTATTTTTGTTGTTTTACATTTTGGCACACGTCACAACAGAGCGCGGCTCAAGCGGCGTAGACATCGACAGAGAGAGAGAGAGCGTAATGTGTGCGTGTGTGTGTGTGCGCGTAACATGCGTCTAGTTTAGCTAATTAATTATGGCAAAGGCAAAAGCACACTACACACGCACACACGTACACACACTACTCACACACACACTCGTTCGCTTACTCACACTCTGGCTGACTACGCTGACTACGCTGCTGCGCTGCGCTCTCTCAGCAAAAGCACGTTGTCGTCGTCGCGTTGTGCTGACGTGATTGTCTTGTTGTCGTCGCATACTGTCACTCTCGCGCGACGCCACTGTCTGTCGCTGTGTGTGTGTGTGTGCGCGAATTGTTGTTGTGTTTTTCTTCTTACATTTGCTTTGTTATTTATTTGTTATTTTTTGTCCACTTTGTTTATATAAAGTAACCAAGACAACGACGCAAACTTTCAAAATTGCGTCGCAAGCTTTTTCGTTTTGTTTTGTGTTTGTGTGAAGAAGAAGAAGAATAAGTGTAAGAGGAGGCAGAAGAAGCAGCAGCGTATAAAGAATAACAACAGTGGCAGGCTAATAAAGTGGCGCAGCTGCTTACTACTACAGCTGCTGTTACTACTGAGGCTGCCACTACTGTCACTACTACTGCGACTGCGACTGCTACACTACTACAGTCGCTTGCCCGCATAGTGTGCACACCTGAGACAGCAACAGCTGTGCGTATTGTTGTTGTTGTTTTTGTTGGTTTAGTATTTATTTTAGTTTAAGTATTTTTAGTATTTGTTATTATTGCTCTTGTTTGCTTTTATTTTTTTTATTAGTTTTTTTTCCTTCTGCTTTACTGTCTTTGCTGCTGCTTCTTCCTTTTTTTTTGTTGTGGCGCGCTCATTTGTTTTTTTTTTGTTTTTTCTTCTTTTGCGCTGTTGTCAAAGTAATTTGTTGTTTTTGTTGTTGCCTGAAAATCAATAAATAATAATAAAACACTTTGTTGGCTGCGCTGCTGCTGCGCTGCTGCCTCTCCTCGTCAGTTAACTGTAAAAAGGGACAACTGTGAATGTGTTGAGTGCACTCATTAGGCGCTCTCTCTGCCCCCGCTCACTCTTTCTGCTTATTCTCTCTTCCCTTCTCCCTTTTGCTGCTGCCAGTTAAGGCCAAAGCAAAACTAGCGTGTAGAATGCAAAACGCTGATAAGATAATCCAAACAGTAAACATACACAAGAGAGCGGGAGAGGGCGGGCGAGAGAGAGAACGGGAGAGCGCGGCAGATCGAAAAAGCGACGCTCTCTCTCTCTCTCAGCAGGTGAACGCAGGCAGCGCAAGTCATAAAAGCAGCAAAAACTACACGCGTAAATTAGAAGCAATAAAAAATAGAAACAAAAACAAGAAGAAGCAGAAGATGAAGAAGAAGAAGCATGTGGAAGCAGAGAGGGAAGAAGAAGAGCAATATGGCTGCGTGTTGATTGCGTAAAGCGTTAAACGTTTGACGTGTGTGAGAGAGAGAGAAAGGCAGAGTATTATTGTTGTTATTTGTTTAGCTGCAACGCAGCGAAGTATGCAATAAAAAGTGGCAGCACTTGAAGGACGCGTCAACAGCGAAACAACAACAAACAGACAAAGAAGAAGAAGAAGTAGATGGGGAACAACAACAACTGTGGTACAAGCGGCATTTGTTTGGCAGCATTTTAAGTTGATTTGATTAGCACGCGCTGATAACAAGAAAAACAAGCAGAGAAAAAACAAATTAAAGTAAACAAAAAAAAGAAAAAGAAAATCTAAAAAATAGTAAATAATTTAAGGCTATTTGCAATCAATTTAATTAAAAGGAAAATGGAAGGGGGCAGGTGTTAATTGAAAATGTTTGAAGAAAATGCATAGCTGCAGTGGAAAATATATATTAAAAATTTTTATAAATATGGCTGGAATTATTATAAAATTTTTTTTAAATATGTTAATTAATTCTCTTAATTAATTTCAAACTGATTATTATTTTTATTTATATTTTAATGATTATTTCTTGCATTTCTAGTCTAAGTTTAAGCTAGATTATTATACAATAAATGCAAACAATACTAATTAACATTTCTTCTCTTTCACTCTCTCTTTCTTCCCCTTTCTTTCTCTCCCTCTGCTGTGTTCCTTTGCAGCATGTCCACAGATAATCCCACACAGTTGCTAACGACACACGATCTAAGCCAATTGCGGGGTCAATTTCAATCGGCGGCAGCGGCAACAACAGCAACGGCAGCGGTGGTGGCAGCTGCGGCAGCGGCCGCACATGGTTATCGCAGCAGCAGCAGCAGCAGCAACGTGGCAACAACAACAGCAGCAGCGTTGTCGCCTCTCAGCAACAGCAGCCTAAACGGTCACACTCTCAGTCACGCTCACAGTCACAGTCACGTTCACAGTCACAGTCAGAGTCACGGCCACATGAACTCCGCCTCCAAATACGTGTTCGTGCAGCACAACGGCAGCAGCTTCACAGCCTACGACAGCAGCAGCGCCGCAGCAGCAGCAGCAGCGGCAGCGCAGCAGGCAGCGGGTGCAGCGGCAGCAGCAGCAGCAGCAACAGGCCCCGCTGCCGGTGGCAACATTGTGCTGCTTGCCACAGAACCCTTAGAGCTGACAACACTTGCAGCAGCTGCAGCAGCAGATGATGGTGAACTGCGACCTCTATCGTGGCTCAACGACAGCAATCTGATCAAAGGCATTGTGACAACAACAGCAGCAGCGACAACAACAACAGCAGCAGCAGCCGCAGCAGCAGCAGTGCCGCAACATGTGAAACGCAGCAATGCGGCTGTGACGCTCAAAGCAACAGCGCTGCCTGCAGTCAGCAGCAGCAGCAGCAACGGCAACAACAACAGCAGCAACATTTGCATAGTCAGCGACATCATTGAAGAGTTGCCCCCCAGCAACAGCAACAGCAACAGCGAAGCCAACGAGCAACAGCAGCAACAGTCCAGCGATACGCAGCAGCAGCAACCCGCCGTCTACAGCACAACGACGGTGCACAAAGGACCCAGTGGCACCACCACCGTGGTGGAGTACAAAGCAGCAACAGGCAAAGGCAGCGCAGCAGCAGCAGCAGCAGCCACTGCCAGCTACTTGCCACAAGCAGCTGCTGGCAAAACATTTGTCACAGCGCTAACGGCAACAGTCAAGCAACAGTTGCAACAGCAACAGCAGCAGCAGCAACAGTTGCAGCCGCAGCAGATTTATGTGAGCAGCAGCAACGGTGCGACGACAGCAGCAACAGCAGCGGCGGTTTACAAATCCATTCACAATACAACAACGCATCATCCGCACAAGAAATATCTGCGCGAGAAGATGCAAGTGGAGCACAACAACAATAACAACAACAGCAGCAACAACAACAACAGCAACAACAACCACGTGGTGGCCTCAACAGTGACTGTTGTCAGTTCACCCGCCTCGTCCAACAACTCATCGCTTAGCTCCTGCTCCGCAGCTGGTTCCGCTGCTGGTTCCGTCTCTGGTTCCGGTTCCGTTTCATCCACAGCGGCTGTCAATGGCGGCAATAGTCCAGTACCCAAGCCCAGTGGCTTCAATGTGGTCTTCGATGCCGTCAACTATGCAACCTCAGGCAACAACAGCAACAACAGCAACACTAACAACAACAACAGCAACAACACACCCAGCAGCAGCAGCAGCAACAACGATGCGCAAGCAACGTCAACAGCGACACCAACTGTGATTAGCACCACATCGCTGCAGCCGGGCTACAGTTTTGTTAGCCATGTGGGTAGCGCATCGCATGTCATGTAAGTCGAACCACGCTCCCTCTTTCCTTCTCTCTCTCTCCCTCTTCCCTTCTCCGTCTCCCTCTCTCTGTCTCTCTGTTAAGCTCTTTTACTCTGTTTAAGCCTTCTTTGGTTATCCTTACCAATTTTGAGCCTTGTCCGTGCAGCTGTCTGTCTTTTTCCCATATTTTGTTTGTATGAACAACTATATCTCAGGAACTATATGAGTTAGGGCTATCAAATTTGCTGATAATATTCATTATGGGAGCACCTAAAACATGCTTTAGCTAAGGTTCTAATCATGCCATTAGGTATCCAAAAAAATCGGATCTAAATTTTCAAACCTTATGGAAAACTCTACTAAACAAGCTTTTTCTCTCTCTGTTTAGCTCTTTTACTCTGTTTAAGCCTT
The DNA here is from genome assembly GCA_018901885.1 of Zaprionus kolodkinae. Lineage (NCBI taxonomy): Eukaryota > Metazoa > Arthropoda > Insecta > Diptera > Drosophilidae > Zaprionus > Zaprionus kolodkinae. The sequence goes on from JAEIFM010000181.1 coordinate 25,980,390, forward strand.
CTTTGGTTATCCCTAACTATCTTGAGCCTTGTCCGTGCAGCTGTCTGTCTTTTTCCACCTTTTTCCCATATTTTGTTTGTATGAACAGCTATAACTCAGGAACTATAAGAGCTAGGGCTATCAAATTTGCTGATAGCGTGTCTTAGGAGAGCACCTAAAACATGGTTTAGTTAAGGTGGAAAACACACCATTAGGAATCCAAAAAAATCGGATCTTAGGGCCAATTTTAATGCTAGAACGCACATTTTTGTAGAATTTTCAAACCTCAACTAATCAAGCTTTTCTCCTCCCCCTTCCCGCCGTGCAGCTCACAACAGCCCGCCAATATTGCCTCACCGGAAACACCGCCTGGCACGACGACAGCAACACTGCTGCCACCGGGTGCCTACTATAGCGCAGTGACGTCACGCACTGGCGGTCTACAGATATCGATAACACCTCCGCCACAGCCCATAACGCCCACAGCAGGAATGCACAATGGGAATGGGAATGGGAATGCAGCTGCTGCCGGTTTGACCAACTTGCGTAGTCCCAACAGCTACACGAGCTATGAGAATGAGGATTCACTCAAGGAATTCGAGATTGGAGTGGGGGGTGGTGGTGGGAGCAGGATGCATACGAGTACGCCGCAATATCAAGCTATGGGCAAGGGGAATAGCAATCAAAATGGTGCAACTGCGGCGACGAATTACAGCAGCAACGGCAACAACAACAGCAGCAGCAGCAACAACAACAACAACAACAGCAGCAGCAACAATGGCAACAGCAACAGCAACAATAATACGCCACAAAAGCAAAAGCATCCCAACAATGTGCCATATGATCCATTTGTGCATACCAACAATAAGCCGCCATATAGCTTTAGGTAAGAGGATTACTCCATTATTCCCAGGCCAATTAACTAATCTCTCTCTCTTCGTGCAGCTCCCTGATCTTCATGGCCATCGAGGACTCCAATGAGAAGGCGCTGCCCGTCAAGGAGATCTATGCATGGATTGTACAACATTTTCCCTACTTCAAGTCCGCACCAAATGGCTGGAAGAACAGTGTGCGTCACAATCTATCCCTCAATAAGAGTTTCGTCAAGGTGGAGAAGGCACCCAATATGGGTAAAGGTTCATTGTGGCGTGTCGAACCGCAGCAGCGTCAAAATCTCATGCAGGCATTGAATCGTTCACCATATTTCCCTAACTCTGCTGTCGATAAGATTAGTCCCATGCTCAAGAGTCCCGGTGGCAATGGTGTTGCTGGTGCTGGTGGCTACGATGGCCTGGATGGCAGTGTGGCAAGTGCACCGCCGCCAATCTCGGCCAGCCTCAACAGCACACCCATCAAGAGCAACGGTGCCTTGGCCAATGGCGGAGCTGGTCAAACCGGCAGCAACACGCCCACATCCAATGGCAATAGCAGCAATGCGGCTGCCAGTCGTTTTGATCCCAAACTGTATCCAAATCTCTCCAAGAAATTCCGCAATATAAGCGAAGAGTTGGATGAGGAGCAGCAGCTGTCCGCGGGTGGGGAATATCTAACCCACAACAACAACAACAGCAGTAGCAGCGGTAACTACAACTATGCGAGCAGTCTGAATGGAGCATTGGAAAATGTAGCCGGAGGAGTAGGAGCAGGAGGAGCTGTTGCTGCTTTGGTTGCAAGCCAGGTGACACCAGGTGCCTTTACCTTTGAGCGTTTGCAACGCGATGGCGGCGCCGATGGCCTGGAAGCAGTGCATGCAGCAGCAGCGGCTATGCTCTTCCTCAAACACGGCTCCAAGGCCATCAGTGAATCCTATCAGAATGGGTAAGCAAGCGAAGCAATCATGTATATAAACCAATATAATAATTCTCCTACTACTCCCTCTCCCAGTGCACCGGTGATAACCAGCTCGCCCAGCGAGGATCACACCTACTCGGCGGGTGGCAATAGCAATGCGGACAGCGGTGCCTCCACGCCGCTGACCAATGGCAATGGGCAGCAACCGCAGCAGTTGCCAAGCAGTGTGGGCCATGGTGGGGATAGCAACTGTGCCAGCTCCGATGCAGCCTACGATAGCAGCGAGGAGAAGTGAGTCCAACTGAGTTTCTAGTCTGTATATCCATCTATAACTCTGTCCCCGATTGCAGTCACAACATAACACCCGAGGAGCTTGCCGATCAGCAGCGACATCGTGATGGTGTCGATGCTTTGCTCTCGCTCTCCCGTTCCTCCATCGTTGAATGCGGCTCCTCATCGACCACAACGCACTATTACAGCAATGGCAGCAGCGGCAGCAGTCATGGTTCACCACACAAACGTGCCTCAAGTCGCAGTCTCGAGGAGGAGTATCATCAGCAGCAATTGCAGTTGCAGCAGCAACAGCAACAGCAGCAGCAGCAGCATCAGCATCAATTGCAGCAACAGTTGCAACAGCATCCGGCTCATCATCATCCTCATCATGCGGGCACCGGCATCTATACCAATGGCAGCGGCAGCAAGATGGCATTGCTAAGCAGCGCTGCTGCCAATGTGGCAGCTGCCGCAGCACTCGCACAGCAGCAGCAGCAGCAGCAAACCCACTACGAGGAGCACTACAGCAGCAGCGTGACAGGCGGAGGCGGCGGCGGCGGGAACAACTCGGGCACCAGTCTGTATATACCCGGGCTGATTTCTTTGTCCAGCTCGGGGGGCGGTGGTGGCGGACAGCCCATGCTGCAGCAGCAGCTGAGTGCGGCCATGGTGAAGAACAAAGTGAAGCCACTGCGTGGTTTGCGCACCAAGATCAAGCGAAAGTCAGCCTGGCTGCGGTGAATGTGGCGTAGAGCTGGCGGCAGGTCGTAGGCCTGTCTAACTGGCGCACGCACACACGGATCTATACCCTCCCCCCGCAATGGTTACGGCTTGCACACACACACCTACACACCCACACACACCCAGCTGCCGTCTCTTTCTAAAGCAATTTAGTCTATAAGTTTTGGTTTTCATAACTTCGCATAATTTACATGATTCTTTTGTGTTTTGTTATACGGATTTCGATCAGGTACCGTTTTTACCTTACCTTTTCTTCCAAGCTCTTCTTTATTCTTTTAGTTTAATTTTTCTGTAGCTGTTAGTTCTTTTTTTTAATTGTTGGCCATTATATAATTTTTTAATTAGTTGCAATTTTATTTGTTAAATTTTAATTCATTATTCTGTTTGTACATTTTGATAAACAATTTTAACATATATACATATATATATATATAACAATTTATGATATATAAAAAACAACTTACAAAAAAAAAACAAACAACTTGAGAACTAGAAAACTGGGCATGAGGCGAAAGAGAGAGAAAGATATATATATATATAGTTAGATTGTGAATGAATGAGAGCGAGAAGGCAAACCGTGTATATCAAAAAAAAAGAAAAACAACAACAAACAAAACTTTGTGCTAAGTAAATTATATGAAAAATACAAAACAAAATGCAAAAAAAAATTGTAAACACAAGAACAAGAAAAAAGGAAAAACAGCAACCACAAAAAGATAAAGAAAAAGAAAAGAGCTACAAAGCAACACGGAAAACTTTTTATATATGTATAATACACTCACACACACACACACACGGATATACAAAGTTGTGTGTAGATATATTTATAAAGTACTAAACAAAAACAAACATTTAGCGCCTTACTATTGAGTCCTTAGCAAAGAAAAACACACACACATACACACACACAAACACACACACACGAACGAAGCGCATTAGAGCAAACAAAAAAAATATGAAAATGAAAAAATATGTGAAAATGCTGTTGAAATTGAATTGTTTAAATCGCTACGTGTTATTTACTACTTACTATATTATTATATATATTATATTATATTCTATTATATATATTATATATTATATTCTATTATTATGAATACGGTTATATATGATTATCATATTTTATATGATTAACATTAAGTGCTAAAAACCAACTGAATCAACCAAAACACAGGCCAATCAATCGTAGCATAGCAATCCGAATCCCCCAAATTATAACTAAACTAAAAAAACTATAACTATAAAAAACAAAAACACTTAACTAAAAACTTATGCGACTCTCAAGTAAATGTAAAATCAAAGATACAAAAACAACAATTAGTTCTTTAGGCAAAAAAGTAGTCAAAAAACATAAGAAAAAAAGAAAAAGAGAAAACTTGTTCGCAAACTTGTTAAACAATTTGTTTGCTTCATGGAAAGCACAACAACAACAAGATGAAACACAAAACACAAAAGAACACAATTAGATATATGTTTTTTTTTTGTGGCTAGTTGAGATGATATAAGACTACACAATATTATGATTTGTTTTTATTGTTTATTTGTGGACTCAAATTTCAAACGGAAACCTTAGTTAAAATTTAACTCAATTTTGTATATATAGAAGAGCAAGCTGTTGGAATTTTGCTACACACACATACACACACACACACACCCCTTACACACACACATGTATACTAACATAGTTACATTAAAGCGACCCCCTAAGTGTATACACTTCAAGTACCTTTTTAGAGCAAAGAGCATTAAAGTAAATCTAAAGAAGATGAAGAAGAAGAAGAGACAAAAAGAAACAATTAAATTAACTTAAAATGTAAATCAGCAGCGCATAAAGAAACCAAGAAGTAGAGAGAGAGAGAGGTAGAAAGAGGATGATGATAAGGGGAAACCAATTGCCAGTTGTTAAACTTAAATTACGCATTAATTCAAGTGTTAAAGTGTTTTGCTTTTGATTGTTTAAATATTGATATATATATAAAACATATACATATATTTGAATAACATATATGCAATATATGTATATAGAATGAGCGAAAGAGAGAGAGAGAGAGAGAGAGCGAGAGAGTGTTTTAGTAGCTTTACAATGCGAACGCCTTTTAAAAAGAGAAGAATTAACACGAAAAACAACAACACAACAAAACTAGCTAAGCGAACTAGAGTTAAGCACATGCATACACAGACCTAGCTATATATACACACCACATACATATATACAAGATATATATATATATATCATATATAAGTGCAATTGCAATTGTAAACGAAACAAGTGCCGTTTCCGACACACAGAGACAATCGCCGCCCGAGTTGTCATTGCAATTCTATATACATATGTATATATACACCCCCCCACACACACACACACATACACACAAACTATACATATACATATATATATTTAATAGCTAAAACATAATTGATATATATATTGTTATAGTCTAACAGAAAAGTTATAATAACTGAGCAAAGCTGCAAGCTGAACAAGCGAGACTTTTTTTGTAGAGCGAGAGCGCATCAATCTGCCTGAGTATAATTGTAAACCAAGAGAGAGAAAGAGAGAGAGAGCCCCTAATCCTAATCCTAAACCTAAACCTAAAACCGTGCATAAATCACCCGACTCTTCCTATTATGTCTAATATTAGACCTACTACACCTACTACTATATACATACTATAATGATGACGTACATACGATTCGATATGCTATCGATATACACACACACACACACATATATATATATATATTATGATCAGCAAACCAGTTTGTTAATGTTTTTTTTTTTCTTGCTATTAAATTTATTATCATACTATCATTATTATTAAATATATATGATTATGATTTCTTTGCGTACCAAATACACACAAAATGTGATTTCATTTCACTTGAGTTGTTTCTTTTTTCATTGTTTTTTTTTTTGTTGGGGAACAAGGAAACTATCGATAGTTTCAATAAGAATTGCGATTTTAGTTTGCCTAGCTAGAATAATCTATTGTTTATGCGAACAATCGTACTATATCTCGGAACACCAAATGCAATGCTTAGAAATAGTTACAAAATATATATATATATATAATCTTTATAGGTTAAGTTAGCCGATATTTATCGATAATTATCATTTTTGTTGATTTCCACACGCAAAAACATGATAAAGTCTTGTGTTGAATATTGAAAGTGCCTCGAAAATATTTTCTATAATTAATCGATAAATTAAAGACACACACACACAAACACACACACATGCATGCATGCATAGGCTTGTGCGTGTATTTTGTTATAGAGTTAGCTTAAAGCCCCCGTTAGTTACGCTGTTAAGTAGCATCTCCCCCCTCCCCCCATACACACACACACACACTCATGTCACGTCGTCGGTCCAAATACAATTGAAGGCGAAACTCACACAGTTACAGGGTATCTGAAACATGTCCACAACACAATACTAAGCAGTAAGAGAGAGAGAGACGTACGTACACGTAAGTCTGATAAAAGTGTCGCTTAGACGAGCAGGGAACCTATTTAGAAAAATATATATGTATTTCCTTTTTGACTTTGAAAAGACGGAAGAGCGAGAGGAGCATTATATTTCTATCTACCTATCTACAAATGGTCTATATATATTATATATTCGCATGTGAAAGCCATAATATCTAAATACTTATATATATACACGAATTAGATATCGACCTATTTATGCTAATGTGTCCTGAAGCGAAGTGTATGTATATATCTGTTTGCCCTCCAAGGTTTCAACTTGCGCCTGTTTTTTTAATCTCTAAACCTGTACCAAAATAACAAGAACAACAAGAAATACCACAAGAAACACACGAACAAGTAAAATATTTAAGTAAAATAACATATATATGCTATATATATGATAATGAAAATTGATTGAGAAAAGTTGCTGTATTTTTTAGAGCAATATTTTTCTACTTTTTCGAAGAGCAACCAATAAAGAAATACATAAATAAAATCATAGAAAAACGATGCAAACATTATGAAAATAAATTTTCGATTTATGTTTGTGGATGGTACAAAGAAATCAAAAAGAAAAACAAACACAAATAAATTTAAAATTTAAATTTAAAAAATATATATATATATATCAGACCGAACACGAATCAATATATATAATATGAATATGTATGTGTTTGTAATCTATATAGTAATGGAAATTGTGTGAGAGTTGGCCGATTGTTTTTGACTGATTTCGGGCTTGTAGTATTTTGTATGTATAATGTACCATAAGCGCGATTTTGTTATGGATTAGCCTGTCTTGAGTGGCTAACTGAGAAATTCTATATAGTACACACATACTGTATATAGTACATTTATACAATATATACTTATACATATACATATGCATATGTATATAATACATACCTACATACATACATACATAAATATATTTAGCGTTAATCTGACACCCAAAAACGGATTACAAAAACTGAACAAATCTAAAACATGTTACGAGTAGAGTGCAAAATAAAAGCAGAGAATGTACATTTATGCATTTTATCCAAGTCTATAATTATTATTATGGTAACTGATCTTAAGATCCTTATTAAGATGATAATTTTTTACCGAGTTATGCGATTGGAAGGATCTATAGGGGTCTCAATATTTTAAAAAGGGGTAGCATGGAAGGTCCAAAATTTTGAACGTTCTTGATTCCTCATATTTTTATGCAGAATTGATCTAGAGGTCAAATTATGAAGAAAAAGCCATCTCCCAAGGAAATCTGATGATTTTTAACGAAGTTTTCCATACTAGAGGTTCTACAGGGGTTCTGAAATCGAGAAAGGAGGTAGCATGGAAGACATGTAGAAGGTCCAAATTTTTGATAGTTCTAGATTCACAATATTTTGATGCAGAATAGATCTAGATGTCAAATCACGAAGAAAATGCCATCTCCCAAGGAAATCCGATGATTTATAACGAAGTTTTCCATACTAGAGGTTCTATAAGGGTACTGAAAACGAGAAAGGAGGTAGCAGGAAGACATGTAAAAGGTCCAAATTTTTGATAGCTTCAGATTCACAATATTTTGATGCAGAATCGATCTAGATGTCAAATCACGATGAAAATGCCATCTCACAAGGAAATCTGATGATTTTTAACGAAGTTTTCCATACTAGAGGTTCTACAGGGGTACTGAAATCGAGAAAAGAGGTAGCATGGAACACATGTGGAAGGTCCAAATTTTCGATAGCTTCAGATTCACAATATTTTGATGCAGAATAGATCTAGATGTCAAATCACGATGAAAATGCCATCTCACAAGGAAATCTGATGATTTTTAACGAAGTTTTCCATACTAGAGGTTCTACAGGGGTACTGAAATCGAGAAAGGAGGTAGCATGAAAGACATGACATGGTCTAAATTTTTGATAGTTCTAGATTCACAATATTTTGATGCAGAATAGATCTAGATGTCAAATCACGAAGAAAATGCCATCTCCCAAGGAAATCCGATGATTTATAACGAAGTTTTCCATACTAGAGGTTCTATAAGGGTACTGAAAACGAGAAAGGAGGTAGCAGGAAGACATGTAGAAGGTCCAAATTTTTGATAGCTTCAGATTCACAATATTTTGATGCAGAATCGATCTAGAGGTCAAATCACGAAGAAAAAGCCATCTCCCAAGGAAATCCGATGATTTTTAACGAAGTTTTCCATACTAGAGGTTCTATAGGGGTACTGAAATCGAGAAAGGAGGTAGCATGAAAGACATGTAGAAGGTCCAAATTTTTGATAGTTCCAGATTCACAATATTTTGATGCAGAATAGATCTAGATGTCAAATCACGATGAAAATGCCATCTCCCAAGGAAATCTGATGATTTTTAACGAAGTTTTCCATACTAGAGGTTCTACAGGGGTACTGAAATCGAGAAAGGAGGTAGCATGAAAGACATGACATGGTCGAAATTTTTGATAGTTCTAGATTCACAATATTTTGATGCAGAATAGATCTAGATGTCAAATCACGAAGAAAATGCCATCTCCCAAGGAAATCTGATGATTTTTAACGAAGTTTTCCATACTAGAGGTTCTACAGGGGTACTGAAATCGAGAAAGGAGGTAGCATGGAAGACATGTAGAAGGTCCAAATTTTGGATAGTTCTAGATTCACAATATTTTGATGCAGAATAGATCTAGATGTCAAATCACGAAGAAAATGCCATCTCCCAAGGAAATCTGATGATTTTTAACGAAGTTTTCCATACTAGAGGTTCTACAGGGGTACTGAAATCGAGAAAGGAGGTAGCATGAAAGACATGACATGGTCGAAATTTTTGATAGTTCTAGATTCACAATATTTTGATGCAGAATAGATCTTGATGTCAAATCACGAAGAAAATGCCATCTCCCAAGGAAATCTGAAAAATTTTTTAAGATGATATGCATACTAGAGGCCATATAGGGGTCACAAATTAGGTAGTCTAAAAGCCCGATTTTTTGAAAGGTCCAGATTCGTAATATTTTGATGCAGAAACAATCAAGGGATCAAATCATGGAGAAAACCCATCTCCCATGAAAATTGCATGATTTTTAACGAAGTTGTGACTGGGGTAGTAACTTTCCACACTTGCCGATGGATGGCGCTTAAAGCTGTAAATAAAATGAACTGTAGATGGCGCCAGTAAACCAAAGCGCCACCATCTTCATTGCATACTTTCTGGCAGTATGAAAAATTCAATCGGTTTCCGTTGTATACGTTAAATAAATTACGTTCAAATTGAAGTTCTTGCGCCCAAAAGTATGCAACGAAATACTTTTTTTACCAATTCAGTCCCCAGAAGATATACAACTAATAAACACATTAAGACGCAATTGCGTGCTTAGAGACTGTCGGCCCAGCTTGGAACATATTTATGTTTTGGTTTGAATACAGTATATTCGTCTTTATTGAATTTGATTTCTCTGTTCAGTTTTACATGCTATATAAACTATTTATAATTATTAATATTATTCATATATATTTTATTTATATATATTTATTTTTATTTTCTGAAGTATTTGCATTATTTGTTCTTATTCCGTGTGTGTGTGTGTGTTATCATTTTCATTTCAATCAATTTGCTTGTGCAAATTTTTATTTTCATTTATTTAGGCGCAAACCTTTTAAATATTTTCGCATTTTCTTCGCTTGGCAATCCCCTTCTTCTTCATTTTCTTCTCGTTCTCGTTTTGCTCATCGAATGGAAAATGTTAATTTACAAATTAACACAATGTCGATACATATGTATATGTATATATATTTATATTTAAGTATGTATATATTTATATATAAAAAAAACAGGTTCTTAAGTTAACAAAAAAAAAGAACGATGTACTTTTTTCTTTCTTTTAAGAATATGTGTACATACATATATGTTGTAATTGCAACAACAAGAAATGCTACAAAAAAATTCTCGCTTTCGGTTTTCTTTTTTAATAAATTACGTAATGGATTTTCCGTTTTTTTCTTAATTTTTAAAAAATTGTATCGAGTCGAAATTTTGTTTTTTTTTTTTTGCCAAAAATGTATCTGTCGAGTTCGTTAGCTTAGGCCACTAAGTCGTCCAGTTATGTACTATATACGCATGTTATATATATATATGTATATATGTGTATTTGTATATATAATTTTTTGATATTTTTGCTGCTTTTATTTTTTTTTTCGTTTGTTTATTAATCTTTAATCTTTATTTAATTGGGCACATTTGCTTAATAAGATTTTTATTTCTGTTTTTTATTTTCCTTTCTTGTTTTTTTACGTTCATCTGGGCGGATTTGAAACTGAAAACGGTGTTGGTTTCTTTGCGTCTGTTTTGAGTATCTGAATGATGTGTATAAACTGAGGAGATTTTCGCTAGATTGTATGTATGTGTGTGTTTAGCTAAAATAACTGCATATATGCATGTATGTATGTATGTATGTAACTACGCAATACCATTATAATATAATGTTGATATGGTCTGTTTTAAGATGTGAACTTCTATATATAGTATGTATATATATATATATTTATATATATTTGTTTTGCTTTCTCAACTTGTATTTTTTGTTCGTTACTATATTGTATATATACACATATTTTTCTTGAAAAATCGAAAAATTCTCTTAACTTTCGGTTTCGGTTTATTGTAGATCGGTGTGTGTTGGTGTGTGAGAGAGTGTGTATACGTGTGTGTGTGTAAGTGTGTGTGTGTGTGTGTATAAGACTGTATATCACCTTGGGCTTAAATTCATTTCTATTCATACAGATATATATGCATATCTTAATAATGATCAGCTAAAAAGTTAAGCTTTGAAAAAAAATATCATTTTGGTTTCTTTTCAATATTTTCTTATTTCTTTTCGTATTCGTTTTCATCATCTTCTCTGTCTCTCGTCTGTGTAGAATTGGAAGGATAATTTCTCATGCTGTTTTGTATTTGATTTCGTTTCCGTTTTGCTTTCGCTTTCGCTAAATCAATATACTCGCACAATATATGTTGTGTATGTTTCGTATTTACAAATAGATGTGATTGTATATATGTATGTATATATGTATATACTAGATAGATGTACTATATAGATTTTGATTTTTCTTTTCGCTACTATAACTATAATTATTGCATTATTATTTATTTTTATTATTATATTATTATTGTTGTTATATTCTTATGCACTGGCCTCTAATTTAAAATTATTTACGTATAATTTTCTCATTCGTTTCGTATGGAATTTTCGATAACGCTTTCGATATCATTTCTTTATCAATCTACGTTCGCTACTTCAATCTATGCAAAAAATTTCACTGTCTACTTGCCTATACTATTTACGGGTTTACGGGCACTACAATGTATCTGTAAATGTCTATGTATCTGTATCTATAGCTGTAGCTGTTGCTATAAATGTAAGTGTATCTTCGATTCGTTTAGACTCTTATTGTAATTTTATATATTTACTTGGCTAGCACCGCATATTGTTTATTTAATCCGCTCTCATACATGCGTATAAAATAATAGATTATGCATATATTATTCCTTTAATACGAACTTCACTCCCCTGTATCTGTATAGGGTATGGGGGAATCGCTAAAAAAAAGATTGCGAGTACTGTAGTTCCTCTGGCCCTCGCCTGCTTCGTGTGGCGCAAATTACAGGGTATTGTATAGTATATAGGAAAATCAAAATAATCTCGTACAGATCGATTTCGTGTGGGGCTGCTGGGGGGGTTGCTGGATATTTGGTAGTGGTTTGGTGTGAAATTAAAAAGGATTTTCGATGGGTTTTTTTTTTCGTTTAAGAAAACATTTTTATTTGATAAAGTTTCATTTATGTTCATGTATTATTGGTATGTTTTTTGTTTTTTGCTTTTCTCTCATTTATCGTAATTACAATAATAATCATAATAGTAATAATAATAATAATAATAATAAAAAAATTGATCATAATTATTACAATACGAAAAAAAAAAATATTTAGTTGCTTTAATAATAAAATTATAACTAAATGTTGCCTTCATTCATTTCGTCACGTGCTTCCTTCTCTTCTATTCTGCTTTAACATATCTCTTATTATATCATATATATTTTTGTTGTTGTTGTGCCTATACATACAATGTATAGACACGTGTATGCATGCATCATATATATATATCGATGTGTGCGTGTGTGTGTGTTATGCATAAATATTTATTTAATTATACTCGTAATTATTATTTAGCTAAAGCGTATGAAAATGCAAAGTATTTAACACGTTTTATTTAACGAACTAAAAAAAAATCCATATTTGAAATCAGTTTATCCAACAAATTTTGCATAAATCTGTTTGCATTCCGTTTCTTTTTCGAATAATATTTTATGTTTCGCTTTTGTTTTTTTTGTATTTTTTTTTGTTTAAATATTTGTAATAATTTTGTTATCGTTTCGTTTTGAAGACGCAAATTGTATTTTTAGGTATTGAAATGTGTTTGGTATATGTTCTTTTTTTTTGTCAAGTTTTTAATTTAAATTTTTGATGAATTTTTCAATTTTTCAATTTTTTTTTTGTTTAGTTTGTATTATCATATATATGTATTTAATAATAACGCGGCAAAGTTTGGGGCCTATGCGAAAATGTTTGACGTATTCTTCTCCATTCATCTTATCGTCTTTATCAGTATTTTTTTTTTTTTTTGGTTTTCTGCCATTTTGAAAGATTTTTGTAATTTAGCTTAAACATTGTTTTTTTTTTTTATTTTTTAGCCTAGCGAAAAGATGCATTCGTGTAGTTAAATGTTAAAAATGTTGGTTGGTTGGTTTCTTCTCATAGATAGGAAAACTGTGGTTTCTCATTACGTTTACGATTCGAACTTAGGTGCTAGGCAAAAAAATTGGCTCACTTACGCATAGATATTATATATATGTATATATTTAATATATTTTTTTCGTTTTTTCTTTTCAATATTCTCTCATCATCATAATAATAACTATTTTATTATTTATGCTTCTCATTTTCTGGGAAGTTTCTTTAGTACGATATGCGGTTGTGTGTGTGTCTGTGTGTTTTTTTCTTTCTGTTTTCTAACTTTAAATTATTTGCAATAGATTTTTTAGTTCACAATAAAAAAAAATTATGCTATTTGTAATGCGAATTTAAAGTACTGTTATTTTTAGATTGATAAACGGCATAATGCTTAATATGTATATATATGTATATGTACTATATATAGTATCTATGCATGTATATGTACGATAATATTATAAATAATAATTTAGTGCATTTTGCTATATTGTTTATAAGGTTTACATTGTGTTTTACATAATAATTAATTTGCATAATTTTTGTTTTTCTTTTTTGTTTTTGTTTTTTTCCATTTTCATTTATTTTACGTAAATTCAAAATTTACAAAATTTATTGTATTTAGTTTTTTTTTTTTTTTTTAATTTTGCTTAATCGTATTGAAATCAAAAAAAAAAGAAAAACTATATATATGTATGTATATGAGGAAGGAAAATTTAAAAACGTAGCCTACGTTTCGCTCTTTGTTCTTTTCAAAAGTTCTTGGGATTCTCTTTTGTTTTTTTGTTTTTTTTTTAACTATCTTTTACTTTGGGTTCGCCTGTTGTTCGGGTGTTTCTTAAAGGAAGATCCTTGTGTTTTTGTGTTCGTGTGTGAGTTGGTGCTGCTTGAGATCAAAAGATAGTTAAAACTTTTGTGTGCAACAGTCAAAAAAACAGAAAAAAAAATTTGTAGTAAAAGATAAAAATAAAAAAATAATTCCGAAAAAGAAAAGAATTCTTCGCCTAGAATTTTTCATATTTACAGAACGGCATTGGAGTTGCTTGAGTGATCCTTAGATCATATCATATCATCATATATCATATCGTATATATATATTTCATAATTGTATCGTTTAACTATTTACACAGGAAAAAAAGTTGCAATAATTGTAAAGATAATTTTAATTGTATAATAATGATAATGATATAATGATATATAATATAATAATAATAATAGTGATAATGATAATGATAATAGTAATAATCGTAAAAATCTACCGCCATTTGCTTACAGTCTTCAAGTCGTAAAGAAATCAAATAAATCTTTTTTGTTTTCTGTTTTTTTTCTTTAATTATTTGCGAAATCTGCGCCTCACAACAGATTTGGCTTTTGGTAGAGTTTTCGCTTAGTTTGATGAGGGGAGGAGGAGGATTTTGTGGGTGGGGGTGGGGGGATAGGAAGAGTGGCAAGTTTAAAGCCAACAATTTAATACTTTTGCGCTTCGCATAGCGTCTCTAAACTTTCTTTCTTTGCTTTAGCTACAAACTACAATCGTCATTTAAAAAAAAAAAAAAAAAAACACATTATTATTATTATCATATTTTTTGTTTTTTGCCATATCGTATGTATGTGTATGTCCTATAAACTAGCTGTGTATGTATGTATGTGTGTGGGTGCAGCCGAAAAAGCTGCAACATTTTTCGGAAACTTAATCACAAGTAAATCTTCATCATCATCATCATTGCACGCTCTTAATAGTTCCACGCTGCCGCTGCTGCTGCTGGCGTCGCTGCTGCTGCTGCTGCTGCTGCCGCCGCTGCTGCTGCTGCTGCCTGCTGCACTGCAGCACATTGCTCCTCAGCATCCGCATTGCTACTGAGACGCCGCACACGCACCAGACGCAGCTTCTCCTCGTTGATCACCTTCAGCTGCTTCTCCGCATCGCTGTCGTCGTGTTGCTGCTGCTGCTGCTGCTGCTGCTGCTCATCCTCATCGTCCTCCTCCTGCTTGATGTGCACCTCTGGCTCCATGAAACGTTGCTCGATCTCCAGATGCGAATGATCTCCATGCTCGGCGTCCACGCTGGCATCGCCCTTGACACTATCGTCGCCATCATCAGCGCGTCCATAGTCGGATGCCTGCATAACGCAGACGCCATTGATGATGCGCTCTCCGCTGCCGCTGCTGTTGTTGTTGTTCTCGCCAGCAGCAGCAGCAGCTGCGATTGCTGCTCCTGCTGCAATGGGTGTACTGGCACCAGCTGGATTAACCCATTGTGGTGCTGCCGGCTTACGCCTTGAGCTACGTGCTGCATTGCTCATGTAGGCAGCAGCAGCTGCTGCCGAAGCCAGCGCCGACTTCTGCAACACCTTCTCGTATTCGGAGACAGCGGAATTCTCCAGCTGTGAGTCATGTACGGCGCCACCTTCCAGGGATTCACTGTCACTCATATTATGCGCACTTGCATCCAATTCCATCTCATCCTGATAGTCATCGCTGCGTTCCCGTTTCAGTGTGGGCATCGATAAATCCAGCCCACTCATTTGCTCCTTGAAGGCTTGATTCAGTGCCTGCAACTCATCCCCGCCAGCGGCGCCCACAGCAGCTGCTGCGGCTGCTGCTGCACCCGCCGCCGCCGCTGCACCCGGTATGCCGGCCAAGCTGCGGCCGAGCAGAGCCGCGGCAGCAAAGTACGGTGGGTATGGTATGGGTGCACCACTTAGACCCATGCGTTCCTTGTGCAGTTCAACCAGACGCTGCTGCAGCAGAATGCGAAACTGGACGGGATCAAAGGGTGTGGCATTGGTATTCTCACGGCTGGGTATGGGATTATCCTGACCGGGCTGGCCATGCGGCACTTGCTGCTTGAGACGCATACGATGATTGTGGAACCAATTGGTGATGGTGCGTGTGGCCAAACTGAGCTCATTGGCCAGAAATTCGATGGTACCCACATTGGGATAAGGATCCAGGGCAAAAGCCAAACGCAATGCTTCCTTTTGTTCCTCGGAGAAGAGGACACGTTGCTTCTTGCTTGGCGGTGCTCCACTCACCGATGAACCCACCGATCCTGGACCCGGACTGCTGGTATAGAAATCATTCGTATCATTACTGGACGTATCACTGCTATTATCCTGTTGATTGGGTCCAGTGCTGCGTCGCCGCTTGCTCGCCTCCCTGCGCTCATTCTTCAGCACCTGCAGCCGCTCCACATTGTTGGCATCGCTCAGCCAGAGCTGCATGCGGATGAAGGGTTCACGTCCCTTGATCGACAGCATATGCCATGGCTTCGGCTTGGACAGCAGCTCCGAGACAGAGCCCTGTGACAGGCCCAACACCGCCTCGCCAAAGATCTTCTGGCCAATGTTGTTGGCCAGCAGCGCCTCCTTGATCTTTGTGGTTATGTCGTGCGTGTCCAGATCTTGGGTCAGGGCCGCCATCTCGTACACTGTGGGTGACATGTGCTGATGCAGACTGCGCATGGCATTGGGTCCATGTGCACCACCATGCACGGGCATCAGCATGGGCTTCTTGTCGCTGGCCATGCTGCTGCTGTTGCTGTTGGGGTTGTTGTTGTTGTTGCTGTTGCTGTTGTTGCTGCCGCCGCCGGCAATACCGGAGCTGCCTACACTGCCAGGTGTGCTGGCAGCGGGCAAACTAATGGCATGCTGTGGTGGCAATCCCGGCGAGGTGAGCAACATATTCTGATGATGCAAGAGCTGCGCCTGTTGCTGTGCCACGGCAGCAACCTGTTGCTGTTGCACTGCCACTGCTGCTGCTGCTGCGGCGGCGGCGGCAGCCTGTTGCTGCTGCTGCGAGACAGCAACATGTTGCTGTTGCACCACTGCTGCCGCATGCTGCTGCTGTTGCTGCTGTTGGCTCTGTGCCTGCGCCTGCTGCACTGCAGCGGCCTGTGCTGCTGCCGCTGCCTGCTGTTGCTGTTGCATTGCTGCCGACATCGCTGCAGCAGCCTGCATCTGCTGCATGATATGCTGTGCCTGTGCCGGCTCCTGCAACTTCAGTTCGTTCATCATCTTCTGCATGGGCAGCGTGGCCTGCATCTTGTTGGCCAAGCCCTGCGGCATCTGTGGGCTGCCACTGTAACTGCCGGTACGCATCAGTTTCTCCGGTGCAATCTTATATTGACTTGCGACCAGCTTATGCACTGCATTCTCATCCTCCAGGAACATCTTCATGCGTATGAAGGGTTCACGTCCCTTCTGGGTGAGCATATGCCATGGCTTGGGTCGTGCCAATAAATCGGAGACAGAACCCTGCGATAGCCCCAACACCGACTCACCAAAGAGTCGCTGCGAGATGCTGTACTGGGACAATGCCTCCTTGACGCGACGCACAATATCCTCCGTATTGAGATTGTTGAACATATCGAATTGCTGTTGGGTTATGGGCGGCAACACCGCCTTGGTGGGTCGCTGTGGCTGCGAATGATGCGGCGTCACAGGTGGTTGAGTTATCAAGGAGTTCGTTATGGATGCCATACGCTGCAGCGGACTCGCTGTGGCCGCAAACTCTTCACCTTGGCTACTCAATGCTGGCGGTAGAATGGAATTGCTGAGGGGACTGGGTGCTGCTGAATTATTGCCCGCAGCAGCAGCAGCAGCAGCGGCAATGGCCACCGGATTGCTGCCTGGCTGTGCCGGTGGTGCTGGTGGTGCTGGCGGTGCTGGTGTATGATTACCACCAACGCTACCCTCGCTCTTCATGCTCGCATGCTGAGCACGCTGGGATGCGCCGCCAAAGCTATCGTCGCCACGCTCATTGCCGCCATCCTTGGAGCAACTGCTGCTGCCGCCACTGTGTGCGTCCAGTGAGGATCTCTGTCCATTCAGCTTGATCTCTTTGCCGGCCAGCGAGAGATCCTGTGCTCCGTTGAGCACCTGCTGTTGCAGTGCCATCAAACTGGAGAAGTTGGGGAAACTGGCAGCCTGTGCCTGTGCCTGTGCCGCCTGCTGCTGATGCTGCTGCTGCAGCTTGGCAATTTCACGTTCCACAGCATGACGCATATTCTCATCGGCGGCCATGGCGGGGAAATGATTGGCCGCTGCGCCGGGCATGCCGGCAGCGCCGCCAAAGAGGGGAGAGAACAGGAAGCTGCGAGAGAAAAAAAATATATAAAAAATTAAAAATAATTCCAAAAAGTGGCTAGAAATGTATTGCAGGCATAACCGTTTTGCAAGTACGTTGAAACGGTTAACCGTTACCGCTTCGCAGCGCTTAACCGTTTCGACTGCTTACCGCTTAACCGTTTGCGCGTACGTTGAAACGGTTAAGCGTTACCGCTTCGCAGCGTTTAAGCGTTACAACTGCTTGCCGCCTAACCGTTTGCAATATGCATTTGCTGCAACTGCCTCTTAACCGTTTCACTGGCCAATCGGTTAACCGCTTACCTTGGAAACGCTGCTTCACGTGGCGTGCGCGCCATCAGCTCCTGATACAGACGCGCCATCTTATCCTGCGCCAGATCCTCGTGCCGCAAACGCTGCTGCTGCTCACGCTGCGCTGCCTCACGCTGCTCGCGTTGCTCACGCTGCTGCTGATGCACCGCGACAGCAGCTGCAGCGGCAGCAGCCTCACGCTGCTCACGCTGTGCATGCTCGGCAACAACATGCAACTGTTGCTGCTGCTGCTGTTGCTGCTGCTGTTGTTGCTGCTGCTGCTGCTGTTGCTGTTGCTGCTGCTGCTGTTGTTGCTTCAGTTGATGTTCGACCTTGAAGAAGGGCGAACTGCAGCTTTGTGGCGGCGATTTGCTATCCTCATTGCTGTGCGTATCATCGGCAGCAGCATGACGACGCTGATGCTCCTGTTGCTGCTGCTGCTGTTGCTGTTGTGCTGCAACGACGGCGTTGCTTTTCATCAGCGACGATGCCTCGCTGAGTATGTGTGCAATTCGATCCTCTGACATGGAATCATCGCCGCCAGCGCCGCGACCAGCATACTGTGGCAAGCCGGAGTCTGTAAGGGAAAGAGAGGAAGAGAGAGGGGGGTGATGAGTTGGGTTTATATATAGAGCTATATATACTATCGATCGTAAAGTGGCAACGTGCATTAAACGTTGTAAAAGTTTATGCCAGCGCATTTATTGCAGCTCAATTGATCAAAAACAAAACTTGCAGAGGCAGAGGGGAAGGGGAAGGTAGTAGAGGGGAAGAGGGTAAGAGGGTAAGCGGCAGTAGGCAGTAGGTTCGGGCCAGTCCTGTGGCCAATTAAGCCATAAAGCGTTCAAAAAGCCAGCGCAATTTTGTGGCCATAAAACCGAAGAGCGGCGACGCATTTGAAAAGCGACGACTCGCGGCTGCACTTTTGATTTGCAGACTACACCGGGAGAAATTATGGAGTGAGTATGCACTCACACATTCCACGCACTCACTCCTGCACTCACTGATTCATTTATGCCATGTGAATATGCGATTTTATGCAATTTTATTTTTTTTTTTTTTTTTTTTATTTATTTATTTATTTTTTTGATTTACCTCCCCCCCTGGCTGCACTTATAACACCATTTGATTTTAGCCAACAACAAAGCCAAAGCGTAAACAACATATAGGAGTAAAAAAAGAGGGGGGCGTGGCATTCGCTTTGGGGGCCTGGCAAAATAGTTCAATGCCAGAGGGATGCGACGCGCTAATTTGGCACGCGCCACAGCGCCAAAAAGCTGGTCAAGGCAGGGTTGGAAGGGGGCGGCATCAGGCTAGGGGGCGTGGCAACACTCGATAAAGCTATGGGGTACTCTCTCACACACACACAAAATGCTGCTCATCGAAGCGACCAACGCGGCTTTGAATAAACAAAACGAGTCGAAATGAATAAATGAATGTGTGTGTGTATAGAGTCATAGTATGAATGTGAGTGGCAATGTGAATGAGAATGCGAATTCAATTGCACAAAATTCAATTGAAATGGAGAAACACACAGGCAGGTTGGTTCCACTCGTTAAATGTCAAAAGCGAAAAAAAATATCGAAAAACGATGCCAAAAAATCGACTGCTAAATTGTAAAATAATCGCACAAGTGCCACCCCCCCCTTCTACCCCCCTCCTCGTGCTGCTGTGGCATGTTTGTGGCTTGCCGACAGACCCGACCAAACATCAATCAGTGTATGGGCGTATGGGAGTGCGGGGCGTGGCAGGCAGGCAGCGCAACGAAATAACTGAAAATCGCTTTACAATTGCCCCAAGCATAATCGATGCCCCAAAGGAGGCAACACTTGTAGTACGATAACAGGGGCAGTTATCGGGAATGGGGTAGGCAGGGGGAGGGGCCACAGGAAACGGAAATCAACACATGAATGACAAATGTTTGGTCGCCCGCCCAATAAACCTAAAAAGAGACAACGACGATGACGATGACGACAACGATTCCAGAGATGGACAAAAGGCGATAAAAGGCAGCAGGAGCAGCAGGAACTACAATAGATATGCTGCTCCTGCCTCCTGCCACGTGCCACAACCCAGCATACATCCTGCATGCTCCAGCTATATTTGGATTTTACAGTTTTTTTTCTCTCTCGATATTTTGCCAAATATTTTTTTCCATTTTCTTTTTTTTCCAATTTTTTTTCCTTATTCCATTTTTTTCAATTCTCATGTAGTTTAGCTCGTCGTCGTCGCCGTCGCTTCATTTGGGGATTACAAAGTGTTTTTGTGTTATAAAGTCGAAGATGACATTGATGACACCTGGCTGACCCCATGCCAGGGACCAGGGGGCACAGACACAGACAGCTTAAGCGGAGCTCTTTAGCCGGAGACGGTAGAAAGTGGAACTGCGAAATGGCATAGACAGTGGGATGACAGAGATGCCCCCGAAAGAGAGAGAGATGAGGGAGTGTTGGCAGGGGGATACCCTGCAGGGCAATGTACTGACCAACAGTGTCACACAGAACCACATAACCTCAATGCGATCAATAAGCTGGCTAGATTTAAAGCTACGCCGAGTCTTGGGTAAGTTTTAGCTTGAAAGGGGAAATTTAAATTGGAACTTTCGGATTTTTTACTTATCGATTAATGCCAGATTTATCGCACATGTATGTCGATAAAGCTGCAAAGCTGTATTGTCACTCTATTATCGATAATTGTTAGATTTATCGCACTGCAAAAAGACTTTTGAGAGCCCAGCAGCTTATCGATAGTTTTATCGCACTTTTGGGCAGTCAAACGGCTTAAAGTGCTTTAGAAACTTATCCTTTATTTAGCGTAGCCTTAGCTAGTGCTTCCATGCCTATCGATAATCGATTATTGTTAGATTTATCGCACTTTAAGCAGCTGAGCTGGCAAAACAGCTTTAAGCAGCACATGACAGTCCTTTTTCATTAGCTCAGCGAAGCGAGAGATTTGCAGACGCGACTTTTAAATAACGCAATACCCCTACCCCTAATAGCAGACCTCTCTACCAGCCATATAAATATGGATATATATATATAGATATATATTTGTAGATTTTTTCGCAGGGGGCTGGCTTTGTTGTTTCGTTTTTTTTTTTATTTTTTTTTTCGTGTAAAAAAAAGAGAGACTGTTGGCCACTTTTTTGTCTGCGCTTTTCATTTATTGTCAGCTGAGTGTGTGTGTGGAAGAGAGTGTGCAGGATGGGGTGGGTGTGTGTGTGTGTTGTTTGTAATTTATTAGAGAGGAACATGTTGACCAAATTGTCATTCAAAAGGATTTTGGATTTTTTGGGCGTCCGTTTGCTTGTTATAAAAATATAGATATCATATCATATACATGTCTAGCTACACACACACACACACACACCTGCGCCACACAATTTGCTTGATGAATATTTGCCTTTTTCTAACAAATCAGACGAAAATGTGCTCGCCCAGACACGCTGAGTGCCACGCCCCCCCTACTCACACCTGCCCTGCTCTCCCTCTCCCTCTCTCTTTGTGTGTGTAAATCCTCTTTGTCTTTATGCTTTTTGTTGGGTTTTTCCTGTGGCATTTTTCCTAATACAATAAATATTTGCCAGCACACAAATATGTAATCATACTTCATGTTGGGGCGGGCACAATAACAGCAACAACAACAAAAAAAAAAGGGTTTACTCTGCAGCCAGTGGCGTGGGTGCAAAGGGGTAGGAGGTAGGAGAAGGTAGCAGGGTGTAGTAGGGTTACGGGGTAGGGGTTGCAATTGAACTGCGCATTGAAATTGGCACACGCACGCAATTTGCATTAATTGCAAGAAAAATTTTCTAATTAAAATGCCAGTCAGTCAGTCGGGGGCAGGAAGGGGGGTCTACAAAGAGTACGAGTAGGGGGGGGTACAGGGGGTACAACACAGCAAGTGTCAATTAAAAACGCAGGAGACAAGCCGAGGAGGCAGCGAAGGCAAAGGAGGCGTGGCTGCTCTTGGTTTTCTTCTCTCTCAGTTGAGCTGAGTGCAAACGTAGCGTGGCAAATCAAGTGCAGGGGCGTAGCCGAAGGGGGGCATAGAGAGTTAAACCTAAGTGCCATAAGCAACATCAAACGCAACCAAAGCGCATTTCAATTCGCAATTTCGATGGCCTGGCAAATTGGGCAGTGGCGTAGTAGGAGCAGCTGCTCAAGGGGGAGGAGCACGCTCCTGTATTTATTTTTTTTTCAACTTTTGTTTGTTTTGCAATTATGACAGGGACACAGAAAAAAATGCGAGAAAAAAAACTGCAGTTAATTTGCCCTGAGCTGCGCTGCGATGTCAAAGTTCATTACAAAGCAATTAGCAGGAGAGCAGGGGCGGCATGACAGGCAGCAAGGGGGTGGCAGGGGGAGAGCGTAAAAAAGTTGCAGCACAAAGTTTTGCCAGCCCCTACTCGCCTCATGAGGCAGGCGGGGCGAAGGCGTGGCATGCAAACCATCGATTTATTTTATTTTTATTTTATTTTTATTTTATTATTATTTTTTATGGCATATAGAATGAGTCAGCTCTACCTAGCTACCTCTAAGCCCATTTACCTATCCTGCATTTGAATATTCAAATATTTCTATATATTTAAACAAATTTAATCGCATTTTATAATAATAAAAACAAAACAAAAAATTTTGAATGTGCTTTAGCCTGATTTATGTTTATTATGCCGCCTCGGGCCCACGCACAATTGCCACGCCCATGCCGTAAAACACTGCCCCCCCCCCTTTACCCCTCCCTGTTGGTCTTAATGAATAGAGCAATTTTCGAAATGAAATCAAATAAAATGTGTGAGCAAGACAATCAAAGGAAAAACGAATAAACAAAAAAAAAAATAAAAAAAAAATATCTACAGTTTTTCAATATATGAGGCCGAGAAAAAAACGCAGGAATTGATACGCCCCGTTGGCCACTTAGTCAGAGCCAACGTGTGGCCGAATGTGTGTGCGAGTGTGTGTGTGTGTGTGGGGCACATATTTCGCTTTATGGCCGCTGACAAATAATTTGTGAAACGGCGGCAAATAAAAGTGCCAAAGCAGCGTGTTCCCCTTTTGCCTGCGCCGCAGCCACTGCCTTTGCTTGGAATGCTTTTGTCTTGGCTCCCCCCCTCTACCTGCCCGCCTCTGCCTCTACCCCTCTCTTTTCTGCACTTGCAATCTATTACAGTTCTCTCTCTCTCACTCTCTCTCTGAACTGCTTTTCTTTTGTTTTCTTTTGCCACATGCTTTTCTATTTCGGGCCACGCACTTTTCGCCCGACTTCCAACCAACTGCTACGCCGGCAGCGACGTCGACGCTAGCAGCGAGTGTGTGACTAAAACAAATAGACAAGCAGAGCTGCTAGAATTATGTGTTAATATGCTAGTATTATTAGCTGCCACAACAAGTTGTGCTGCGCTGCCTGCGCTCTGCTTGGCCCCATGGCAGAGTAAATATTTGCCAGCATTACGTATACGACGCGTCTGCCGTCTGACGGGGCTACAATGACGTGCTCGGCTACCCCTCTGCCCCTCTGCCCCTCCTCCTTCTATTCTCTCCTCCTCCTCTTTGTCATTGTTCGCGTCATCATCTACGCTTTTTTTGGTTTGTTTTTCATTTCGTTACGTTTGCGTTTTTTCTTTCTTTCTCTCTCTCGCTGCTTTGCTATGCTAAACACAGTCCTTGCACCGTGGTTCCAAACTACTGCAAATTGCATGCAATTTGCCTTTGATTTATTATTAATTTTTTTTATTGATTTATCATTAATTTCTGGCTTTATTAATGCCAACTTTTTGGCATTTTTTTGCAGTTAAATCTAATTCCTCAGCTTGGACATAAAAATTTCAGCCAGAAATTTGCAACTTTTCTGCCAAAAAAAAAAACGCGGCTAACAAAACAAAACTACTTCAAAAAAAATTTTCCACTCGCTTTGCCGTTTGCGCCGTTTAATATGCAACAATTGTCGTTAAATGTTGTACAAAACAAAAATTAAAAAAAAATACAAGAAGAAGAAGAGGAAGAGGAGAGAGAGAGAAGGCAGCAAATAAAACGTGGAAAATTAACGGCAGAAAAAAACAAGTGAAAAAAAACGTGAAAAACTTTTGCCAGCGCACCTAAAGCAGGCTGTGTTACAGTGTGTGTATGTGTGCGCTGTGTGTGTGTGTGTGTTGGTGTGTGTGTTGCAGCCCTGCGGCACAACTCCAGCGCCTGCCTACCCCCCCTCCTCATCCCTATGGCTGCCACACCGCACTTTGTCCACCACAAAGACGACTTCAAACGACGCGGCACGTCAACGTTTTGCATGCCTCGTTGAAGGCAGCAGTTGCAGTTGTTGTTGTTGTTGCTGCTGTTGTTGCTGTTGCTGCTGTTGTTGCTGTTGCTGCCTGCTCGCGTTGTTGTTTACATTTAATTCTACTTCACGTTGTATTATTATTATTATTATTTTTTTATATTTTGTTTCAAGCCTTTCACAGACCAATTGTCACGGCAGTCGTCGCGTCAGGCCTCCCCTGTCCTAACCCCCTGCGCTTTCAACAATTACAATTCAAAAATCATCGATGCGCTACAAAAGCCTCTCATAAGCGATAGTACAGCGATAGTAACACGATAGTCGCTCCCTAATCTAACAATAGTCTCACGATAGTTTAAAAATATTAGTACAATAGTCTCACAATAGTCTCACGATAGTCCCGCGATAGTAACACGAAAGTAACAAGATAGTTTTACGATAGTCAGGCCCTAGTCTCACGATAGTCTCACGATAGTTTCATGATAGTCTCACGATAGTCTCGCAATAATCACGCCTTAGTTCTCGCCCTCCCAGCCACCATCATAATGCATTGCTGTGGCATACTTACAGGCGCCTATTTGCTTATAATTAGCTGCCTTAGTGGGCTAAGGGGGGCGTGGCAAGCAGATCGAATAAAAAATTGCAGTGACTGCGTACCCCCTCACACACACACACACATACACACGCACAGGCAAACAGTTAGTTAGCTTAGCTGCCATGAGTAATCGTCATAAATTAATTGTCAACATTTGCATGCACTTAGACACACTCACACACGCACACACACACACACACACACTCGCACACACATGTGCAATGCGCAAACAGCGCAGCAAACTTTGATTAACTTTGTATGGGGCTGCAGAGGGTTAAAGCGATAGAGGGGGGAGGGGAGGAGGTGCGTGCGTGTCTGTGCTTGTAGTTTAAAAATACTTTTGCATTGACATATTTGTCTGGCCGGCATAGTTGTGTGTCCCCCCACCCCCCTGCTACCCCCCCTGCGAATTGATGACTAATCAATAAAACTTAACCAAGACAACAATAAAAAACAAACAAGGCAGGCAGCGCAGGAAGGGAGAGGGAGCAGGATAGAGAGAGACAAAGAAAAGTTGCAACTGCAACATCGTTATCGATAACAATTTCGATTATTGCGCTTGTTCCTCCTCCCCCTCACTACGAGTTGCTACAACAATTTTGCGCCTAATGTGCAAATTTGCCAGAAATTTATGATGACAGGCGAGAAATGAACGCACAAAATGCATCCAGTTGTTGCCTGTAGTTGCTGCTGTTGTTGCTGTTGTTGTTGTTGCTGCTGTTGTTGTTGCTGCTGTTGCTGCTGTTGTTATTGTCGCTTGTCGCTTGTTGACTGTTGGCACGTTGATTATACGCAAAAATCAAAAATAATTAAAATTTCACATTTGAATGTTTTGGCCGCACGCCAAAGCGAATGAAATGAATAACGCGGCACATCAACAACAACAAAAAAAAAAAAAAAAATAATAAAATAAATAAAAAAAAACATAATAAAAACAAGCAAATGCGAGAACAAAATGGGAGAGGCGTAAAAACTGAAGTAGCAGCAGGAGCAATGCGCGCTGCAACAAGTTGAGAATTCTAAGGCACAATTTGTAAACTGACTACGCTGGCTAGCAACAAGATGGGAAGGAAACGTAAGAGTTGCTACAAATGGAAATGGCACAGAAAACTGTGAAAGGCAAACTGTTACGAACTGGAATTGAAACGCAAAATGAGTTGCAGAGTTGCTTAAGCAAAGGAGACAAGTGGAAATGAAACAGAAAGTGAGAGAAAGGGCAGGAATTGGAATAGACCTGATGCTGGATGGAAATGAAACATAAAAAGGAATAAAGGCAACCCTCAAGTTACAAGCTAATCCCCCCTCTGCAATGTCAGAGATACATATATCCGAATATATATATTCCCTAGGGGAAGGGATTACCTAATTTAATAAGCTCTACAAACTATTGCACTCACCTTTCTTGGGTATGAGAGATTTGAGCAGCATAACCGCATTATCATCACACGCCCAGGCATGCATCTTGCGATAACTATCGCGTCCCTTCTCCGTTAGCTTATCCCATGGCTTCGGTTTGCTGAGCAGCTCCGAGACGGTGCCCTGTGAGAGTCCCAGAATGTATTTGGCAAAGAGTCGCTGGCCAATGTTGTGCACCGAGAGCAATTCACGTACACGTCGTGAGATGTGCAGTGTGTCCAGTGCCTGATTGGCATATTTATCCATATTATAGCGTAGCATCTCCTGCAACTTGGCCTCCATCGGGTCACCCTTGGGAATCAAGGACTCACCCAGGCGTCCGGCCATCGATACGCCGGGCTGCAGCTGCAGCTCCGCATCGGCGAAACGGAAATGTGCACGCGGATCCTGACCAGCTGCGGCGGCAGCGGCAAATTGGAATGCCGGCAGACTGGGCAAATTGGGCAGATTGGGCAAGAATGTGGGTGCACCCAGGGCGGCGGCTGCCGCGTGCTGTGCATGGGCAGCCATCACAGCGGCCGCATTGGCATTCGATGTGAGGGCGGCGCTGCTGTTGCCGGCATTGTCCTCGGCAACGGCAACAGCGGCGGCAGCAACATTTGCTGCCTGCTGCAGCAGCGACTTGTTGCCATTCAATGTGCTGGCAATTGTGGCCGCCAATTGGACTGTGCTGGGATTGGGTGTGCTATTGGCGCTGGATGAATTGGAATCTCCACCTGCATGATGTATATGATGGGCGGCATGCAGCAGCTGTGTGTGTGCAACACCGCGATGTTCGAGATGTGCAGCATGATGATGATGATTCAGTGCATCCGTGGGGATGGGGCCACTGCTGCTGTTGGCACTGCTGCTGCCGCTGCTGTTGCTGCTGTTGTGATGCAGTGCGTGTTGCTGCTGCTGTTGCTGCTGTTGCAGGGATAGCTGCTGCTGCTGTTGCTGCTGTAGATGATGATGTTGCAGGTGTCCTGGTGCGGCGTCTAGACGATTCGATTTGGAATTGGAACAAGAGGAGTGATTTGTATGTGAGAAAGTTGAGTTAACCAATTGACTGAGCAGCACAGTGGACGAGGGTCCATGTTGCTGTTGCTGCTGTTGTTGTTGTTGTTGCTGATAGTGTTGCTGTTGTTGTTGTTGTTGTTGTTGCGAGGCAAAGTGCTGCTGCTGTGACTGTGCTGGCGGTGGTGGCGGTGGCGGCGGCAACAGTTGCTGCTGCTGCTGCACCGCGTTGGCATTTTGATAAATTGTTGGCGTTTTGCTACAGGTTGTTGTTGCTGCTGCTGCTGCTGCAGTTGCTGCTGCTGCTGTGCTCGTTTCGAAGCCACGCCTCCAGTAGCTGTTGACCAGCTGCTCCTCTAGCGTCTGCTGCTCATCGTCGGCATCGACAATTTCGACTTTTGGCTCGATTAATGTTTCGTTTTCGCATTGTTTCGTTTCCGTAGCGTTTCTACTTGTTGCTTCGGCTTCAGTTTCTGCTGTCTCTTCTTCTTCTTCATCAGCTGCCGTAGCTGCTGCTGCTGTCGTAGCTGCTGCTGCTGCTGCTGTTGCTGCTGCTGCTGCTGCTGCTGCTGTGGCGGCTGCGTCTGCTGCCTGCGGCATTTCTGCGGGAAACAACAAAAAAGTTGTGCCTTTTGTTGTTGCTTATCATAGGTATTTTTTTTGTATTTATTTTGGTATTTATTTTGGTACTTATTTTTGGTACTTAGTATATTTTTGTATTTCAACAACATCCATGGAACAAAACGCCAAAAATTAATCAAAAATTTGTTATCGATTTTCGATCTTTTTCAATTTGTTGCCAACTTTTTGCGCATTTTTGCACTTTGCATTTTTTCTTTTTTTTTTTCTTTTTTTTTCTTGCCAATTCGAACAACAAAACAACAAAGAAACTGTAAGAGTGTGTGTGTGTGTGTGTGTGTGTCACTCAAGAGAGAGAGAGAGAGATAGATAGATAGATATAGTATATAGAGACAGACATACAGAGAGTATAAAGAGCGCATTAACGTGTAATTATGTTATAATTAATGATGATGATGACGATGACGATGATTGTCGACTGTCGTGTTTGGCTTTTGTTGATCGATAAACATGCAGAGCAAATCAAAAGGCAGAAGAGAACAAGAATACAAGGCAGAGGAGGAGGAGCAGAAGAAGTACAACATCGATAACAAAGACAAGCTACGCAGAATTATTGATGCAAATATCGTAAAAGAAAAAAGAGAAAAACGAAAAGGGAACGCTGGAGAAATGGCTGGCTGGGGCAGAGAAGGTGAGTG
Organism: Zaprionus kolodkinae; assembly: GCA_018901885.1. Classification (NCBI taxonomy): domain Eukaryota; kingdom Metazoa; phylum Arthropoda; class Insecta; order Diptera; family Drosophilidae; genus Zaprionus; species Zaprionus kolodkinae. The sequence goes on from JAEIFM010000181.1 coordinate 26,009,353, forward strand.
CGAGCCATGCCTTGTTGACAGGCCATAAAAATTGGCGCCGCGGACAGAGAAACAAACGGACAGACAGAGGGACAGGCAGACAGACAGACAGACAGACAGACAGTGGGAGAGACAGACAGCCGGAGTGGAAAAGCCTGCGGCGGCGCTGGGCAGGAAGAGGCGGCCATAAATGTGGCGCAGTCGGTGGCGGAATAAATCAAAGCACATGCGTAGTTAATAAATTGATAAGCGCTGCACAGTGCAACCGAAGGCAGCAAAAATGCAGTCAATATGAAAAAAAAAAAATAAAAAAAATTCGCAGCGACTTTGAAACGCAGCGAGAATGAAACAAAATTGCAGCGAATGAAATGGAACAGTAAACAGAAACAAATGGAAAATGAAATACAAAAACTAAGACAGAGAGAGAGCGAGATAGCAGGAGAAAGATAGAAAGAGAGCGAGAGAGGGAGAGAGAGAGAGAGAGCAAGAGAGACTCACCTTCGCTGGCGACCTCACAGGCGCCATTCTTGAGCGCCTCCGCGGCCAGTGCCTTGGTCCGCTCCAGCAGCAATGCCTGGAATTTATTGGGATCATTGGCGCAGGCAGCGGCTGCTGCGGCAATGGCCGACTGTGGACTGAGCACGTTCAGATCCAGTGGACTGCTATGTGGGGAAATGGAACGAAAGTGGATTAGATGAAATGGGAATGGCACACTGTGCTCTACTTACTGCTGCTCCTTTTTGATTTTTAGCTCACTGCTGTCTCTCTCCGCTCGCGCTGCTCCTGCTGCACTGGACATCATCTCGGCATCCTGCTCATCGTGCTCCTCCTCCTCATCGTCCTCCTCCTCCTCCTCATCCTCATTGTGCTGCAGATGCACATGCCTGTTGCCCAGCACTGTGGTGGTTTCCATATCCTCATCATCATCGCCAACACCGTGCAGGGTATCACTGCGGCGATCATGCTCATTATCATCATCATCCTCATCCTGTTGCAGATGATCGCTGGCAATGTTGTTGCTGTTGCTGCTGCTGTTGTTCGCGCTGCTCGCGCTGTTGCTGCTGTTGTTGTTTGCGCTGCTGCTGTTGTTGTTGTTGTTGTTGGTGGTGCTGGCAGCAGCTGCCAGTGCTGTGGCCTCAGCCAACGCCTCATTGATCTGTTGCTTATCGAGACGCGCCTCCAAACGCATTATGTGCTGACGCTTAACCTCCAGATGCTCCTCCAGTCGCTGGATTTGTACCAGATGTGTCTGCTCCAGGGCGCGCAGGCGTTGCAGCTCATCCAGCAGTGCTTTAATCTGCAAGTAGAGGGGGGGAAAGAGAGAAGAAATGGGATTAGTAAGGCTGTAGATCAGGAAGATCGCGAAGATCAAATATATTATTTATATTTAATTATCATATATCAAATAGATCAGGCAGATACAAGTAGATCAATTAGATCAGAATAGTTCGTATAGATCAAATTTGATATAAGAGATCACTAAGATCAAGTAGATAAAGCAGTTTCAAGCAGGAACAAGAAGATCAAGTAGTTAAAGCAGTTTCAGGTAGTTCTAGCTTTCCTACAAATTTCAGAGCGCTACCCAGACAGTCAATCAATTTAAAAGATATGCTAAGCAAAGCTTAAAGTCTGCATAAAATACCAAAACTACTCTTTTGGTATTTTTCTGCTGCAGTATTTTTTGCTGCAGTTGATGAACTTGCTGAGACAAACTTTCTGATTATTGTCTGGTATTTTTTTTTTTTTTTTTTTTTTTTTTTGAATTGCCGCACATCAATATTTAAGCAACAACAAACAGGAACATGGTGGAAGGAAGGAAGAGGGGAAGCTCAGGTACGCACAAAGAGGTAAGTCGCGCTGCGTTGCCTCGCAGCGTGTGTGTCTGTGTGTGAGTGTGTGTGTGCGCGGAAAAGTTCGAGAGTTATAAAATAATTTTTAATAAAATTAACAAGAGTTGAGGCAGGGACAGAGGCGGAGGCTGTAGGGGGGCCAACATGTCAAGAGCGACGACGCGTTGCAGACGCAGCGACAGCAGCCACAGCCACAGGTGTAGTTGAGGCACAGGTAGAGAGACAGAGAGAGGGAGAGAGAGAGACAGAGAGGGAGCAAAGCGCCGGCAGCGTGCGTTTGAGTTTTCGGGGAACTTTGTTTGTTTGATGAAAATATGATAATTGGCAAATTTGACAAGGGAATTTTTCTTAAGTGCGTCAACGACAGCAGCAGCAGCAGAGCAGAGCAGCAGCAGAGCAGCGCAGCAGCAGTATAGGGGGCAGAGAGGAAGGAGGCGCAGCAACAAAGTTGACAAGATAAAGTTTTGCGCCGTGCGGTATGCAACGAAATTTTTTAATGACAGCCAGCTGACGTGTGTGTGCGCGCGTGTGTGTGTGTGCTGGTGTGTGTGTGTGCCTGTGTGTGTATTTCTTATTATGTGATTAAAATTAATTTAATGGCGCGGTTTTTAATTGACGCAGTTGGCCCAAAAGGCTGCAAGGTAAAAAAAAAACCGAAAAGCAAAGCCGTAGCTCTTGGAGGCAACTGTACACGCAGCGCTGCTAATCAGCATAATGCCAATTGGTAATTTGCGTGTCATTGCGTTATTTGTGTGACACACAGGAGCGGGGTCAGAGGGGATAGGGGGATATGTTGATATGTGTAAACACACACGCGGTTGATTGGCAAAAGTTTTATTATTATTTTTTTTGGTATTTTATCAATATGCGTAAATAGGCAACTAGGCAGATTATGATTATTGGCCATAAACAATGGGGCGAACACACACACACTCGCACACACACCTGCACACACATAATTGGCATTAAAAACGCATAAACATAAATATAAACATGTGTACGAGGCAAGCATGGGGCACATGTCATGCCAAGAAATGCTAAGCAGACTCAGTCGAGTCGCTTAATTTCATTATCAATCAAAAGGCAGGGCCCAACCTAGTAGTAAAAGTAGGTAGGGGGGATTTGCTGGGGTTGCGTGTTCGATTTTTCATTAGCATACGAGACATGTGTGTGTGTGTGTGAGTGTGTGAAGGAGGAGAGCAACCCCCAATGACAGCAAAGAATGAGGACATGACAAGACGCTAGCGACGACGACGACAAGACAGAGAAGGACTCAAATTAATTGCATAAAAATGTTGTATACCCCCCAACTCTTTCTACATATATAGACGACTCTCCAAAAATCCCTTCTGGCAGCCCTCTAATTGCCAACTCAATTGAGTCAACCCCTTCTCCACTGCGCTCATGTAAAATGTAAAAAATTTGTTTTGTTAAATAAACGCAATTAGCATGCGGCGCAAGTGTACGGGTATGCCAAGGGTTGTGCGGGAGTGTGTGTGTGTGTGCGAGTGTGTGTGTGTGTGTGTGTCTTAGTCACTCATCTACACGCACGACTTCATTAATAATCTACTCTGTCAGTTTTGTTTTTGGGAAATGGAAGAAAGAAAGCGAAAAAAGCTTCTTCGATTTGAAATTTGGCAACAGCGCAGTGTGTGTGTGTGTGTGTGAAATGCGGCAACGTTGCGTTAGGTAAATATTATTGGTTGAGTGCATTTTTGAAGCGCACACACAGACAGAGAAACATTTTTGTCATTTCGATTTCATTAAGTCACAGGCACAGTCCCCCATCCACCCCTCCCCTGCCCACCTCACCCACGCCTCTGGCTGCTCCGTTGAAGAATTATTAAAACGATAAATCAACTTTTTGGGATTTTCGACACAACTCTCAAAAATCATTTGCAACCCTTTTTGTGAAACTTTTCCACAGGCTGTCCAGGCTTGCCTGTGGTTCCCCCCCCACCCCTCTCACGCTCCGCCCCTGCCTGAGCTGACAATCAGACACAGAGAGAGAGAGAAAACTATGCGAGGGGTGGCACAAAGTATTGACTAGAAAATTATGAAAATTTACATTTTTCCAACAATGCGAATAGTTTGGAATGTTGTGAGTGTGTGGGGAGAAAGGAGGGGTATATTTTGGACATTGACTGACAGTCCGAGAGCTGTGTGTGTGTGTGTGCGTGAGTGTGTGTGTGTGGGCCAGCTGTTAATTGGCATCGGTTTTGTTGCCAGGCCAAGAAGAAGACGTAGGAAGCAGAAGTGCGTGGTGCAGTATGCAAAGCAGACGGCGATATATTTGGTTGAATATAGTCTATAAATCGCAGGGCAGACACACACACACACACACACACGCACACACATGTGGAATATGAAACATAATAGAACACAACAACCCTTGTTTCTAGCGGGACAGTCCTGAAGCCGGCAGGGGCGTGGGGTAGGGGGGTAGCATAGCTGTCAGAATTGTAAAAAGTTGCGTAAGTTATGCAAAAATAGACACACACACACACATACTGTGGCACACACACATGGTAGTCATGTGGGACAGGGACAGCAGAGGATTGTGCTTTGAAGGGGGAGGGGGAAGGTTGGGGGATTGTCCCAGGCAGAGACATTAGCATAGAGCCAAAAGCAAACGATTTGTAATTAACAAAATTGCCAAGCAGCGAGCGCAGGGTTGTGCGGGTGGGGGGAGGATGGAGGGTTAGCTGGCAGGGTTGACAGGCAGGCAGGCAGGCTGGCAGAAGAAGCCCCCAAACAATTGACAAAGCAGTCAATACACACACACACACACACACACACAGCAGCAACAACAACAACAATAATAATAAACACTCGAAGGCAAAAGACGTTGGTGGCAAAGCAAAGGCAAAGGCAGCAGGTGGGCGAATTGCTTGGGTCGATGCATAAAACGCCAAAAGGAATTAAGATGCCTACATGGATGTGTGTGTGTGTGTGTGTGTGTGATTGCCACATTCATTCATATGGGCCAGGGTAAAAAAAGGGTTTAATCAGCGACAGCAGCAGCACAAACATCTCAGAATTCACACAGAGAGAGGGAGAGAGGGATAGGGAGAGAAGACACACACACACACATGCGACCAATACACAAATACAAATTAACAATAAGCAATCAAAGACAGAGCAGCAGAGACAACAGAGAGAAAGGAGAGAGAGAGAGAGAGAGAGAGAGCGAGGCAGAGACAGAGACAGAGAGGGAGAGATTAAGTATATATTTTTTTTTCTGTAGCAGCCTTTTAGGCACAGCCAGCCAGCTGCCAATGCCACAAGCAAAAACCGTCAAAGGAATTAAAATTCATTCGGGCATAAAAATTTTAAAATATATACACACACACACAGGCACACACACACACACACACATAGCTATATATACAAAGACAACAGCAACAGCAGCTGGAGATGGAGCTGTAGCTGGAGCTGGAGATGCTGCTGCGAGTTGGAGATGAAGTTAGATAGCAAAAAAAGGGGTTACTTTTCAAGCAGTCAAGCCAAAGGGGCTCTCGATTGCTCACGGGAAGAGAAAGAGAGAGAGAGGAGGGGGGGAGTGGGAGTACGGCGTGTGTTGTTAATTTCCAAAAAGCCAAAAGACAAATGAGTAAAGAGCAGCAACAGCAGCAGCAGCAACAGCGACAGCAGCAACAGCGACAGCAGCAACATCTCAATGTCCTCAACAATTTTGAGTTTTCTGCTGCTTCTCTTTGCCTCTCCTTCCTCTGCGCTCCCACTCCTTTTGCGCTCTTGTTCGCTTGTCATTGATTTTTGATTGTTTCAAGTGTCGCATCTCGAGTCGAATCGCATGGCGGAGGCGGGGGGTGCGGCTTAAAGCCAGCCAAGTGCACCCCAGAGAGCTCTGACGCCGCTGCTTTTGTTGCTGCTGTTGCTGTCGTCGATGTTGCTGCTGTCGTTGTCGATGTTGCTGCTGCTGCTGTTGCTGGCAGCTGCTGTTGCTGGCAATGCCCAAGTTGGCAATTTGCAACAATGCGAGTTGAGTTGAGTTTTGAATGAGTGTATGAATGAATTGCTGCGAGTGTGTGGGTGAGTGTAAGTGATTGAATGTGATTCGTGAGTGCAGGCAGCAGTGCATTTATGCATTGATTATCAAACTGTATTTAGTAGACAATCTGCACAATTATTCATGAGTATATTCATGTCTGCCAGGCTGCATTTATTAGGTGGCTTATTGCGGCTGCATAAGTCATTTATTCATGAGTGTATTCATGAGTGTATTCAGCTATTCATGAGTGTATTCATGAGTATATTCACGAGTGCATGCACAAATGCATGCCTACCAGTTGTGGCTATTGTCTGTTAGCCCATGCTTGCCGAGTGTACTCAATGAGTGTACTCACTCACTCACTCACTCAGTCAGTCATTCGCGCTTTGTTTGTATTCACAGCGCGACTTAAAGCGTCTAAGCGGGCAGGTAATTTTGCATTTTTCATCATTTGTCAATTGCCCCAAGGGCTGCCACAGGGCACAGGCGGAGGCAGAGGCGCAGGCAGAGGTGCTGGCAAAAGGGGTAAGATATGGAGAGGGGGAGGCAGATGGGGGCGCACCTTGGCAATTTACAAGCATTCAAAGGCATAAATCAAACAATTTCGAACTGAACTTGGGCACGAAACGACTCTCAGAGACAGTTTGTCAGTCATTCAGGCATTCATTCATTCACTCATTCAGTCTGTCATTCATTTAGCGGTTCAGTCAGTCAGTCAGTCAGTCAGTCAGTCAAACAGTCATTCATTTACGCACACACGCACATAACGGTACAGTTATTGAATTGATTTGGCAGTCAGAATGGCATAGGGTAGGATAGGGTAGGGTAGGGTGGGGTAGGACAGGATCGATAGGGAGGGGGGGGGGGCAGCTACTACATAGTACCCCCTTGAGGCATGAAGCGCGCGCGTTTGTCTTCTTGTCTTCTGCTTCTGCTTCTTTCTCTTCTTCCTCCTCTCGTTGTTGTTGTATTTTTTGGATTATAAAGTTTTGTAATTAAAATTTGACAGCTTTACAATTCCCAGGCTCAGTGTGCAAGAAGAAGAAGCAGAAGAAGCAGAGCCAGCATGAGTACTGTGAGTACTCGAAAGAGAGAGAGATAGACGCATCGTAACCCTTTTTCGCGCGCCCCGTTGTATTTCTGTATTCGAATTTTACAATTTTCGATTTATGTTTCGATTTTATTGTTTAGAAATTTTGTGCGTGCTGCCGCGTGGGTGGCTACAAAAGGGTTAAGACAGGGAAGGGGGAGGGGGGTACTGGCAAGTTGGTGTGTGTGGGTGTTTGGGTGTTTTTGGGTAGCGGTTTCATTTGAAGTGTTGCCTGGGTTGGTTTAATATTTATGTCTGTGGCGTAGAGACAGTCGCTGAGGCAGACACAAACACTCAAACAGCACACTCACAAGCACACTCACTTGCACTCACACACATTCACAAATGTGCCAGAGACTCATACAGTCTCGTAGAAACTCATGGATGCTCATACAGACTCATATCTACTCATACACACTCACACATTTAGTCACTTGCACTCACATATATTCAAACACACACTCACACATTCACACACTCACTCATACACACCCACCCACACTCACTCCCAATCACAAGTTGTACATTTTAATCAAAGCTCTTGCCCTACTCCTTCCTCCGCCTCCTCCTCTCATTTTGCCCCACTGTACCCACTGCCCACTGTCCAGTCAGTCGCCCATTTTGTTTCTAATTCGTTAAACTTTTGCTTAATAATTGTCTGGCCATGCCGAACCCAATTCGTGAACCCCATCGCGAGCTTGACTTTTATTCATATTTCTGCCTCAATATCTCATATATAGAAATATCAAAAAACCCAAAAAAAAAAAGAATCATTTTTTTTTTTTGTATTTTTCGACTACCCTCGATAAGCACAACTCGACGACGCTGCTGACTACAAAGTCGACCCAAAATGTGGCGGGGAGGGGGCAGTTGGTAGGGGGGGTAGGGGGTACTGGTCCAGGGGCAGTCACATGTCTAATCCTTTTGCTTATTGATATGATATCTACACGCAGCAGCACAACAAGCAAAAACAAAGGCAAAAAAAGGGGGAGAGGGAGAGTGGGAGAGGAGAAAAAAAAGGTTATGCCAGCGATTTTTATTTTATATATTGCTCTATACAATAACCGAATTGGAGTACCCCCTTTAACTGGGTACCGGGAACGGGCGACTTCTTCTTCATGTTTTTTGGCTTTCATAATCAAAAAACGTTAAAATCATAGTCTAGACAATAATTTATGAGCAGAGCAGAGGTAGGGAAAGAGCGAGAGAGAGAGAAAGGATGAGCAAAGAGCTGAGCTGAAGGAAGAGCAGTACAAGAGAGAAAGAGAGAGAGAGAGAGCGGGAAGCGCGCTGTGGCCCTCCATGTTTGTTGTCTTTTTTGTCGGTTTGCCCGCATTTGCCAGCAGACAGACAGGCAACACTCCCTTCCCCCCTCACACCGCCTGTGCCCTGTGTATACCCTACCCTCTCTCTCCCGGGCAATGCCAATCAACATCTCTAGCAAACATTCGTAAGGCATCACCAGCTACTCTCAGCTTCTCTTTCTCTCTCTCTTTTTTTTTTTGGTTTGATATAAAAATATGAATATGCTGGGCAGCCCAGCGAGTCTGAGGAGAGAGTTAGGGGTACCATTTTGTAAAAAAAGAACAAAATGCGACAACACCTTAACCAGGCACAACGCCAGCGCCAGCGCCGCTTGGTTATCCGCATCCGTGCTGACTCGGATCCGGGCATTTTCTAATGGTTTCAACTTCCTTCCTCTTTGCACAATACTGGCTGTAGAAGTGAGTGAAAGAGTGGGAGAGAGAAGGAATGAAAGAGAGAGAGAGAGAGAGAGAGAGGGGAAGAGCCAGCGAGACTACACACAAAGCTACTTAGACGCGTCACACGTGACGTATGCGCAATGACAATACGAGATTACGAGAAAGGTACAACGACTCCGAGATATGTGCATGCACTTCCGCTACCTGTTGACCCCCTGCCCACCCCCTGCTCGTACCCCCTCTTAAACTCCCCCTAAATCCCCCCCTATATCTCTGCCAACACACACACGAATCTTGAGTAAATAAAAACTGATTCGAATTCGCTTTTTTCATTCTGCTCTTCATTTTTTATTGATTTGTGCCTCGCTCTCTGAAGATTTGCCGACAAATGGCAAAGGAAGACAGCAAGAGAAAGAGGGGTAGAGAGGGAGAGAGAGAGGTGGGGGTACTGCCTTCTAATTTGATTTGCGCGTCAAGTTCTAATTGGATTCGCTGCAGGCCTCGGACTCCACACTGGCTGCGGCTAAGCTCAATCTTCATTTGATGACAATTTCATTTTCTATTAACGGCAAATTGTAATGCCAATTGCGGGGCAGAAGGCGAGGGAGAGGGGCTGGGGGGGTCTATCAACTGGAAATGCATAAAAAACAGAGCGACTGTCATGAAATGCCAAAAGCTGCAAAGGAAGCCAAAGGATGAGGAGCAGAGTAGGGGGGAAAAAAAGAAAAGAAAGATGTGTATTTCTGTGTCTGTAGTGGCAAAGGCGAGCTTATTTTAATTGCCCAGTGCACAGTGGGCCACAGCAGCGCCGTCTTCAATTGTTGGCAAAATTTAAGCAGCAAATGTCTGCTGCACACCACTGTGCGACAGTGGGCTAAGGGACTGCGCTGCTGCTGCTGCGCTCTGCTGCTCGACCCACGGCAATTATTTTGACGACGCGTAATTTGCGTTGACGATGCGGATGATGGAAGAAGACGACGATGACGAGGCGGACAGTCAAGACGCAGACGAAGTAGTAGAAGCAGAGACGAGAAGAGGAGAAAGGGAAAGATGGTTTTTTTTTGCCTTTGCCTTGCGTCAAAATTGAAGCGACAGCGTAGCAAACTAATTAAAGCCAAGCAGAGGCAGTGGACAGCAGCAGCAGCAGCAGCAGATCCCTTCCTGCCTACGCCCCTGTGCCCTGTGTCCCTCCCCCCCTCTATCCGTCTTTATGCCCACCCCCCCTGTTTGGCCAGACGCCCCAATTGCAGTTAGCCTGACCGAAAATGAACGATTTTAACGCTTAGCCTTTTTTAATTGTCAGAGGCGTAGTACTGGGCTGGGAGGGGGCTGGTTATAGCCTGAACTTGATGACTCTGCCGCAGCTTAAATGCACAGCCATCAATAATTATGCGTCGCATTTTCCCTCATTTTCCCGCAATTTTCCATTTTCATTTCGTGAGTTTATTGTCGTCTATTTTTTTGGCTTTTAATTAGAAATCAATTGTCTATGTAATTGCTAGAGGTGTTTAGCTCCCTCTTCTTTCTTTCCTCTTCTTCTTCCACTTTTTTTCTACTTCTTTTCTGCCTCATTTCCCTGTTTGACTGTCTTTAATTTTTCTTATATGGCGCCACTTTGTGCCTTATCATTGCAGCAAGAACGTGTCGCTAAAAGCAAACAAAAAAAAAAAAAACAGCTAAAAAACCCGCTAAGCTAATCACAGCTGCACAGCTGCAGCGCCAGATAAATCATAATGCAATTTTAATTAATTGTTTAATCTGTCTAGCTCTCTTCCCCATTCTCCCTATCTCCCTTTTTCAGCCCTGCCTTTGCCCCACTCCCCTTGATGATGCGAGGTATTTGTCAATTTAATGCTTAATTAATAAATGCAATTTGATTTATTGACCATGATCGTGTCTCTCTTTCTCTCTCTCTCCAGTCTCAGCCTCATCATCATCATCATCGTCTCCAATCTTCAACGTTTTCTTTCTTTTGCTGCGTCTTCTCTAATTGAAATGTTGAATTTCCGTTCATGCTTGTAATTGACTTGACACGACTGTCAGGGCGGGGGGAGGTCTACCATGGGATGGGCGGGGCAAATCTTGTAATCAAATTTTTAGCACAGGATGCACAAATTGATAAATTCCAAGGCAAAAGGCAGCTGCAGGTGTGTGTGTGTGTGTGTGTGAAAATTGATGCTCTACAAGCTTTGCCACAGTGCTGTGCATTTATTTAACACCACCCGCAAAAAAATTGTTTGACAAGCTGATGGCAAAGTTGCCAACTTATTTGTTAGCCATAAATCAGGCGTCTCCAAGAGAGAGTGGGAGGGAGAGAGGGGGGCATGTGTTGCCACAAATTTAATGGGCTGCAATTAGACAAAACGCAGCAACAGCTACAGCGGAGGCCTGAGGCAATTTATGAAGTGCCAAATGCATTTTTAAGCAGCAAAATGAGGCGCACTCACTGCAGTCCATAGGGTTGCCAACTGCGCTGTCAGCACGCAGGGGTGTAGTGAGTGAGGGGGAGGTAGGAAGGGAAGGGGGGCACGTTAAGGAATCTGATGCATCAGTATGACTAGGATTATATGAAGATATGAGTGGAGTGTGCTTAAGACTCAGACAGCGCGTGGCAGGAGAGAGTGGAAAAGAGAGGGAGGGAGAGTGGAAGAGGGGAGAGAGAGAGGGAGAGAGGGAGAAGAGAGCGAAGGAGGCAGAGTGGCAGAGAGGCTGAGAAGCAGATAGAGACAGCTAGCGACAGACATAGAGAATTAGAGACTGTCACAAAGCGAATAATCGTTTTAAGGCACTGCTGATTTATCGATATTCAAAAGGAGCAATACTAACGATTATAATCGACTTGCCAAGCAAATATATATATTTATAATTTATTTAAATCCCTATAAGCTGAAGTATTATCAGAGAAAACTCATTGATAAATTGTTTAAAAGTAATCGATAATGCAATGTATCGATAGAATAATCGAATCATCTCTAGCATTGATATTTGTTACGTTTTGGTACAGTTACTGATAGTTCCTATTAGGCGCTTTCTCCAATTGAGAAGCAACGAGCCGCAGCAGCAGCGATCTCCCTCTCCTGCTCTCTCTCTCTCTCTCTCTAGCGAAGACAGCAACCAATTTGAGAATGACACAGAAATTGCATGTAAATCACATACAGGGCAAACAATCAAATCGAAACAAAACACAATAAAACCGAAGCAAACTAGCGCAACAGCAACAGCAGCAGCAGCAACAACAACAGCAGCAGCAACTGGTACACGAAAATAAGGAAATAATCAATTTAAAAAAATCAAAATCGCCATTTACCATATATAAGCGACTCACACACACACACACACTCACACACAGAGACAGAGAGACAGATAAAAATGCTGTCAGCACAATCAACAATCAGTCAATGCGAACAATAGAGACAAGTGCGTGCAAGCGAGATGGCAACAGCTGCTGCTGCTGTCGCTGTCGCTGCTGGCCTGCACTCATGCACAACGAGACAGGCAGGGGGGGGGTGAGGCAGGGTGTGTGGGAGGCCGATCAGAATCCATATGCGATAAATAAATTGAATTTATCCGCAATTGGTCGAACGAGGCGACGAGGCAGCAGCAGCAGCAGCAGCAACTCAATGGACAATCAGTGTGTGTGTGTGTGTGTGCGGGTGTGTGTGCTAGTGTGTGTGAGTGTGTACTTGTGCATGATAATGACTGTTTTTCACTTTAATCAGCAGTGGCAGCAGCAGAGGCAGCAACAGCAACAGCAACATCAGCAGCAGCAACGATAACGACAGCAACTTAAATCGTTGCAGGCAGTTCTAACTAAGCTCAATGTCTCTTGCCCTGTGTGTGTGTGTGTGTGTGTGTGAGTGGGTGTGTGTGAGTGTGTGTGTGCGATTTGTTGCTGATTGATTTGAATTGAATAATTGCAATTGTTGCTGCGCGACAGCAGCAACAGCAACAGCCGCAGCAGCAGCAGCAACTCGCCAGAAATGTATTCGAATTGAAATGAATAAAGTTCAACAGGTGCACAGCCTGAGCTGGCAACCCTGTCGCCCAGGTCTGGCAACCCTTCTTACCCGCTTCAACTGCAACATATTACGCAACAAAAAAAAAACCTTCAGCAATTACCGTTGCTCTCGTACCGATCTTAGCAGCGATTAAAAAAAAATCATACTAAATTCGAATGATCGTCAATAATTCGAAAGAGGCCCCGAAAAAATTAAAATGATTTGAAATTATTTCGAATTGTTTGTACATTAAAAATTAAAATTGATATGTAGCTGCCGATGCGTGTGAGTGTGTGTGTGTGTGTGTTATGGGCTGATTATGAGTTATGAATGGCAATAGAGTGGAAGAGAGAGAGGGAGATAGAGGGAGCGTAGAATTGATCTGCCTTGACACTGCTGCCTAATCAACAAATTTTCGTATTAATCTGTTGTAGTATTAATAACAATATTAATATTATTATTATTATTATTGATGACGTGCGTGTGCGCGCGAGAGAGATAGCATATCTCTTAGAAAGATCAGTGACGTGGGCTCTGAAGGGGCTCTCTCTATGTATAATACTAGACTAATGTTGCCCTCGTCTCGCGCCTTTATCGATCGTGTTTGCACAGTTGCTCTCGATTTGGGTCTAATTTGGTTTAATTTTAGCCAACTTATGTTATGGCTCGACCTCGTAGACGGATTTTCCGCTTGATTACTTATTCGAATTTCAATTTTTTTATTTTTTTTTTTATTTGTATTTGAAGTTTTATTTGAATTTGTTAAAAATAAACCCTAGACAAGTCCCCCCAATTGTCTCGACACACAGCAAACACACACACAGAGGGGCAAACAATGTAGACGCGTGTTAAACAACTGTTAATCTAGTGAATAATACAGTTAGCTCTAATAATAATCTATCTATCTATCGACCATGACAGAGGCAGCGGAACGGGGGGTGGGGGGCTTGTGGGTTCCTTCTTTGCCCAAGTGCGTCAGCAATATAAAGAAAATTGCAAAACTATTGGAATTTTTTGATCTGCGGGTGATGCTCTCTCTCTCTCTCTGTCTGCCCCTCTCTGTTTCTCTCTCTAGATCTCCCCCTTAGTCTTTCGGGGTCTCTATGCGTGCTCTTAAATTCTAATTAATTGAAAACGCAACCGTCAAGCAATACAAAATTTTGATAGCCTCATCGCCCCCAACAAGCAGCCTGGGTATTCCATTTCCATTTCCATTCCCAATTTCGATTTCGATTCCTTTTGCAACGCGTCACGCGATGATAAGCACAAATCGAATTTGTGCATGAAAATTATGATGATTATCTCAGCAGACACAGACAGACAGGCAGGCATTATGCTGGTCAACTATATAGGGGAGTGGGAAGAGATTGCAAGTCCATCTCGAAGTCAAAGTCAGTGAGCATAGTCTAAATGCGGGACGATTTATGATTGACAGTGAGTGCAACGAACTTGCCATATGTCATACTATATCATATCTATCACAAGGGGAACTGCAGTCTTCTAACTAATATTACCAGCAAATTTTGAAGTTTCAAAAAGAAATAGAAATAGAAGAAATAGAAAAAGTAATAATATAGCTAAGCAGCTACCACATGCCATATCAATCGGAAATGACTAAAAAAAAAAACCTCAAAAAACACAATTATTCCCATGAAATTCCAATGAACCCGTCGCTGATAGTCTATCTATCTATATATATATTATATATATGTATGGAGCGAGCGACAAGTGTTAGGATAAATATTAACAACAATAATAACTAACCGACTAACCGCAGAGTAATAAAAAAAAATAAAAAATGGTTCAATTCGGTTTGACGGCGACAAAACAAACAAAATATTTCATTTTTTTTTTTTAATTTTATGATATTGTTGCCGTGCTGGTTTTAGTTGGGATTCTTTCTTATTATAACACACACACACACACACACACACAAAATAAATATGCTGTGTTCGATAAACAATTTTTTCTTTTGTTATTCTATTTTTTTATATAAAAAACATATTTTTTTTATACATGTTTTTGGACAAGCTGCGATAAAAAATGCTCGACCACACACACACACACACACACACAGATACACCACATCGATGCATATCTGTGGTATTTGCCATTGCCCTTCGAGTTTTTTTTTTTTTTCTTTTTTTTCTGATTGCGCTCTTGAGGAAGTCTCTCCATACCAAACACCATATACTTCCGATTCGGTGACATTTCAAGCTAATCCATATCGGAATTTCTTGAAAATATATTTGCAAGAAGCGGAGAAACACAACTGAGTAGGAAATACCATTTGCATTTTTTTTTAGAGTATTGAAAGTTCGTTGAAGCTGCTGAAATTGCAACAGCCCAACATCTAGCATGTTCTATATAAGGTTTATGGTTTTTTTTCCTCTTTTTTCTTCTGGTGTTTGACCGAGCTATTTGTGCTTATTTCTTTTAATTTTTTTTTGTTTGGTTGCGTGATAAAAACAACAACAAACCGAAATAATCTACAAAAAAAAGCTGAACGTGTCACGGCGAGTTTTGTTTTGTTTCTCAAGCGGTTTTGTGGGGCAGATATAATACCATGTATAGAGAGAGAGGGAGAGAGAGAGAGGGAGAGAAATATGTTACTTAATCGAAACGGAAGTGTTTTTGGGTACATTGTTTTTTTTTTTTTTATATATATTTCTGCTTTGCTTATTTGTTAGCAATTTGCGGCATGTTCGTTGTTTAAATAATGATTGTTGGCATGTTTAACCCATGGTTGGCCCGCTTCTATTTTTGTAGAAAGACACACTCGCTCTTCACGCAGAAGAACTGCACTTCTGCGAAAAAATAAACACGCGCTGCGCCAAAGCAAACAAAGCGTTGCGAGTCGCAGTGCGAAAGAGAGGGAGAGAGAGCGAGGGGGAGGGAGACACACAGTCGAAGACAGTCTCTAACAACAAACAACTGTTGCAATTCCATTTAACATTTAATATTATTTTTATTCCTCTCTTATTTTTTTTTTATTTTTTTTTATTTTTCTTTTGCACAACTGTCGATCATATTTGTTTTTCATATGCTGCCTGCCAGCTTATCCTGTTGCAGGCTATGGCACGCTGTCACACAGTGGAGCAAAAGTGAATAAAGTTGGAAACTGTTATTATAGTCAGTACTTGAGTAGCTGAGAAAAAACCTAATTTGTACTTGAGTTAAATATGTAGAGAGTAAGTTAGTGAAATTTAAGCACATTCCCTTGAAGGAATACTGAAAAAAACCGGAAATAGTGCTCATACCCTAAATAACTGTTGAGTTTGAATAACTAAGAGTTTTGTAAAAGTTTTAAATATATGAAAATAATATTTAAATTAAGATATATAAGAGAAATTAATAATTTTGCAGTAGGGTATACAAAATCGAACATTCTATGCATGCAAGCAACATTTATCTATTTTCTGCCGTATATAGCTCATAGTACTTCAGTTCGGTTTGGTCTATTTTCCTGCATTTTTTTGTGGTTTTTTTTTCTCTTCGTGGCGTCGGCGGCGTCACACAAAATATTGTCGCATATTTATGAACATGTGTAACAGATAAATCTGAATATCTTGGGCGCACACGTAAGTGATTTAGTTGTCAGGCGAGTGCATTTATCACAGCTGTGTGTGCATGGGTTGTCTGGAGAGTACCAGATAGAGAGAGAGAGAGAGAGAGATAGAGAGAGAGTGGACTGTTTTGGTGTGGCTGCCGCCAGGGGGCGCCAGTAATCAAACTAATGAGCTATGCTCTCTCTCTCTATCCACACGGTACTTGGGTATTTTTGTCATGTTTTTTTTCGGGGAGGCGCGGGAATCGTTAAGGCGCCGCAAAAATAGCATTTAATGGATTTCGAATAATGGCAAGAAGCAGAGAGAGAGAAGGAGAGAATGGGGGAGCTACAAAAAACCGCCTAGCTTTAAGTGGCAGGTAAGCAGGGGGAAAGGGGCAGGCGTGCGGTCTCTGTCTGCCTGGTGGGTGGCGCGGAAGGCGGAAGGATTTCGCTGCCAAGTGAAGTGATAAAACATTAAAAAGAAATGCAACCGGGCGGGTATTACGATTGTTCTGCTTCTTCTTCTTCTTCTGCTTCTTGCTGCTGCAGCGACACCTAGGGGTTGCTAATGGCAACACACACACACACAGCAAAAGATGCCGCGCAAGACGCTGCTGCTGCACTTAATGGCAAATGATAATGATTGATGCTCGGCTGCAACCACCCAAATGCAACACAATTTGCCACAGCCAAGATACCTGACTGGCTGGACGGGGATGCAGGGGGAGATTGGGGCTGGAATCGGGGCGGGGATTGATGCTGGCAATAAGCAATCATTCAATGTGGGCACAATGGAGACGCGGTTGAGTTCGTTTTGCATTAGAGAAATTGCGTAGCGGGGGGAGAGAGAAGTGCAGCAGCGAAATGGAGTGGAAGCGAGGCAGTCAAGGAGATAAAGAGCGAGAGGTAGAGAGAGAGAGTAAAATACATAAAAGTCGCGTGAGAGTGGGAAGACTGTCTTCAAAAGACGCTCAAGACAAGCACAGGCTGCTTTTTTGCTATTCTGCTTTGCTTGCAGCTTCTTAAACGTGGTGAAGCTCTTAAATAGAGAGGGAGGGAGAAGAAAGGAGAAGAGACATAGAAAAGGTAGCAATAAGAAACCTTCGACAGGCAGCTGAGCGCAGTAACAGGGCAATTTCATCCTATTCCGCTTTGCCTGCTGCTTCTTAAACGTTTCACTATGCAATTTTTAACTAGGAATCAAGAGAGTACAGCTGCCTAGCTAATATTATTGCTCTTCCAGAACTGCTTTAGTTATGAGCAGTAGTTACTTCTTCTCTTTCTACTCTTTGCTCACTTTCGTAAACGTTTCACTGGCTGCTCAAATAACTCGCCGCTCAAGTGCCCAGACAAGGCTGAGGGGGATTGTACAAATTGTAGGCGTAAAAATTGTCATGTCAATATTTTAATGATATCACTTTACACTTCATCCTCTTACACTACGCCCCTGCTGCCCCCCCCTCCGTCTTCTGTCAGCCCGCTGCTGCCCCAATCAAACTGTACAAAGTTTCATTTTAACTTTTCTATACCCAAAGTATTTTTTTTTTTTTGTTCAACTTTTCAGCTTTTTTTTCGGCTAGGGGGAATATTTGCCTTGTGCGCTGAAATCCCTTGCATATTTTGCCCTGCTCTTTCTGTCTCTCTCTTGCCCTTTCTCTTTCCCTTTTTTTGGGCCTGCGTTGTCCTTTCTTGTGGCAGCGTGTAAAGAAGAAGTCAAAAGTCCTTTTTATTTTTTTTCTATTTTTTTTTTCTGTTGTTGCCGGGACGCTCATTTGTTTGCCTTGTATTTCCTTTTGGCTGTGTTTTCTTTTTTCTGGCTATTTTTTTTCTCGACTGCACTTGTGTTTGGCTTGAAAATTACAAGAAAAGTGCGCTAAACAAGGGGTGTGCGTTAGGGGGGCAGGGGGCGTGGCACGCTGTGGGTGTTTTGTTTACTTATGCAAGTGTTTTCTCAATTGTGCGTAGGGCGGAGGCTTAGAGGGTGGGGCGGGGTCAGTTGCCGTCTGCGGTTAACTCCTTTTCTCAGCTTTTGGTATTTTTTTTTGGTATTTTTTTTTTTGTTCAACGTTTGTCTAATCTTAACGGTTTTACATTTCATTGCGCTGGGTAATTGTCTGCCAGGGGCAGGGTTAAGTAAGGCAGGGGGGGTTTGTCTAATACATAGTTCATTGAATTACAAGGGGGGGCTGTTCTAGGGTTAAAGGGGGAGGGGGGGTGTCTGTACTTACCTCTTTGTCTTTGGCAGCTAATAGAACAGCGGGTTGATTGTTGTTGTTATTGTTGTTGTTGTTGCTGCGCTTCTTGCGCTTCTCATTGCTGTTGTTATTGTTGTTGTTGTTGTTGTTATTATTGTTGTTGTTGTTGTTGTTGGCACAGTCGTCGTCATCATCGTTCTCGGCGCTGTGTGTTGCCACATGTTGCTCATTTACATTATTATCACGCAGTGCAACATGTTGCGTCTCACTGTTGTTGCTGTTGCTCTTTCGACTACAGCTATCGGTATTGTTGTTGTTGTTGTTGTTATGATTATTGCTAACATTTAAACTAGCTTCCGCTTCATCGTCCTCATCCCCATCATCATCACGCACCGCAGCAACATCGACGCCAGCAACTGTTGCATCCTCATCCTCATCTGCATCGTCTGCTGCCGCTGCTGCTGTTGCTTTCGCATCGGTAACACTTTCAGTTCTTGCTGTTTGCTCAGCGACAGCAACACCGCTGCTGCTGCTGGCATCAGCAACATGCTCCTGCTCCAGCTCCATATCATCATCATCATCATCATCCAGATCACCATCGGCATGTGCCACATTCGATTGCATCGATGCATCCTCCTCCTCATCATCGTCCTCATCATCGTGCGCCGCAGCAACATCGCGTACTGTTTGCTGCTGTTGCTGGTGTGTTGCTGCTGCTCCACTTGCTGCTGCTGCTGCTGCAGTTGTTGCTCCTGCTGCTGCTGTTGCTGTGTCTGCTGCTGTTGTTGTTGCTGTTGCAGTTGTTGCTACCGCTGCTGCTGGTGAATGCATTGGCGATTGTTGCTGTTGTTGTTGTTGTGCTGCCGCTGCAGCTGCAGCCGCGGCAGCAGCAGCAGCAGCTGCCGCTTCCATCATCATTTGCTGTGCGTGATTAAAGAATAATTTGGGATTCAAACAGGAGGCACCACCAACGCCGTTCTGCAGGCTCGTCTGCAACTGTTGCTGCTGCTCGGCACTGAGCAGCGGCGGCGATGGTGATGGTGTATTTGTATTTGCCAGCAGATTGCCGCCGTTCTGTTGTTGCTGCAGCGTCGTGATGGCTGCTGCAACAATCGAGCTATTTAACAGTTTATCGCTATTGTTATCGATGTTGTTATCGATGCTGTTGCTGTTGTTGCCGTTGCCGTTGCTGTTGCCGTTGCTGGCTTCCTCTTCGTTGCCGTTGGCAAATTCGGCTGCTGCTGCTGCCGCTGCTGCTGCTGCTGCTGCTGCTTGTGCGTGCGCCTGTACCGCTTGTGCTGCTGCTGCTGCTGTCGCTGTTGCTGTTTGTGTGTTGTTGTTGTCGCTGTTGCTGTCGCTGTTGCTGCCCGTCGATAGTTGCTCCTTGAGTGTGTTCACTTCCTTTTCGGCAAGTGTAGCGCGCTGTAATTAGAGAGAGTGAGAGAGAGAGAGTTAGTAAGTGTGATAGAGAGAGAGAGAGAGAGAGTTGCTGCTGTCAGTCGCATATGTTTTGGCCGCAAACTTTGTTCCTCCCCTCCGCCCGCCTGGCCAAGGCAACTATCGACCCTCATTAATTTTACTTTTAAAGTCATTACGGGTTAAATTTAGCCAAATTAATACGTTGCAAAAGTTTTGGCCCAGACAGACGGACACAAAAAAGGCTTAAAAAACATTAGAGCCAGCCCAGGGCAAGCGCCAAAAGGGGCGGGCAGGGGGCGGGGGGTGTGCCGTCTGCATTGCCCATTCGCATTAGCAACCGTAACGGGAAACCGGAAAACAGCAACAAAACCCAAAAGTAGCCGACAAATTTATAGTTTATCGTTGGTATCGATAAGCCCAACTTGAAATTTTAGTGCTATTAGCGTTGACCTTCGACCCCCATGTCTCCCCCCCAGACAGGCTCGAAATCAAATGCCAAATGAGAAATTAAAACGACAACAGCAACAGCGACAAAAAAGGTTACAAAAATATGCGGTGCAAACTTTTTTGGCAAATTAGTCTGGGACCCAAAGGAGCCAGTATCCAGTACTACCCAGTCCGTCCCCCCTCCGGGAACTCTCCTCCCCCTCCCACGGCTCAGCTCAGCTCAGGCTGAGCCAACGTCGTCGTCGTCGTCGTCCTTAGACCCCTTTGGTAAGCGACTCCATCGACTTTAGCCTACGCTCTCGCCGCATGGCAATGACTTTAGCAGAGGCGTTGTGAGCGAAGGGGCGAAGAGGAGGGGGGCGGGCCAGCACTTTGGCTTCGATTTTCTGTTGATTTGTGCTTGTGTTTTTTGGAATTCTCCTTTTTTGGTTTTTGAGTTTTGTGCAATTTTATTTGTATAAATACCGGAAGCCAAGTCGCACAAGACATGGGTGGGGCTTACGAGGGGGGGCTACTGCTGAGACAGGGCGTTGCAGGCAATAAAGAACTTTGGAAATTAGTCGATAGAGTGTGTAAAAGAGAGGGAGATGGGTTTTACTGCTGCAAACTATGCTGCAGGTTCTTAACTGAACTTTTTGCTCATATCGATGAGAAAAGCAGACGACGAAGGAGGAGGAGGAGGAAAAGAAGGAGGAGGCAAAGTTAAGCAGGAAGTCGTTATAAGGGTCGAGAGAGTTAAGAGTGCAATGCAATAGAAGAGGAACCAATCGCCAGCAAAGTAAACTAAATTATGCCTAACCTCACTAGGATTTCTAACCTCACACTCGCTGCGTTTCTAACCTCACACTCGCTACGTTTCTAACCTCACAATCGCTTCGTTTCTAACCTCACACTCGCCTGCCGATACCGATACCGATACCACGACTTGAGCTCTGTTTATCTTTTTTCCTCGTCGCTGAATGACCCTCGAGGCATATTTGTCAACATCATCAACAAACTGAGGCAAAAACGAAAGGGGGGTTTGCTAACAACCCCCCCTGCCTCACAGTTCTCCGTCTCTGTCTCCGTCTCTGCCTGCGTCTCGGTTTCAAGTCTCGTCGCATAGATATATATTTATGATATTTAAAAGCTCTTAAGTACAAACAACAGACACAAGCGCCTGTTGGGCGCAATTCGCGCCAAGGGCAGAGGCGTAGTGGGAGAGAAGGCATGTGGGGGGAGGGGTGAAGACAGGAAGCTGCAGTTTTGTCCTTGCCTCGTTCGCCAGGACTTAAAATGCCAGACAGCCTTCAAAAGCGACGGCAGCCCAGGGGCGGCGGGAGTGGGATGGAGAGGGGGGTCAGTGATTTTCATGCTGACTGTTTTGTGGCAATGTCTGTGGCACGTTGCCTTTCGCTGCTGCTGCTGCTGCTTGTGGCATGAGCTGCTTAAGCTTGAAAATTGTTTTCATAATGCCAGCGCAGTCGATAGATGGATATGCTGCTTGCTCTCCTGCTCTCTCTGTCTCTCTCTCGCTCTCTCCCTCTCTCTGTGCTGACTTTTTGCTGCAAAATCGATCAACACAGTGTCCGCCATAAAGCAGTGCACGGGCCGGCAGCGTGTCTTTTTCTTGTATCAAATCCCCGTGAGAAGCGACGCACTTGCCGCGTCGGCTGCGGCATAAAACTAGCGAACTTTGGCAACGTCGCAATGTGCGGCAATGCGGCAACGTCGCAGCAAATCAATTAATGCGAGCGGGCAATGTGTGGGCAGCGCGCGCTCTCTCTCTCTCTCTTTCACTCTCTCTTGCTCTGCTTTCCCCCCCTCTCTTGCTGTGCTGTGCGCCTTTTGTGGCCCAGTTCGAGCAGCTTAGCAGGAGTTGCCAACCAAATGAGTTAATTAACTAAAATGCGGGTGGCTTTGCTCGTGTTTTTACTCTTTTTTTCGGCTCGCTTCAATTTGGTTTTTTTTTTTTTTTTGCTGTGTATTTGCTGAAGAGTGCTCTCTCTCTCTGTGTGTGTGTCCAGTCTGTGTGTGTGGTCAGCTTACGGCAAAAAGGCTTTTGGTATTGAGCACCCTTTTAGCATTTTTTTTTTTTTGGCTTTTTTTTGCTTTTTTTTTTTTTTTTTTTTATATGAGAGCGAGTTTCATTTAATATTTTTCTGCATGTGCCGGCGCTGGGCCGGCCACTTCAAAGGAGCTGCCAAAAATAGCCAAAAAAAAAAACGGCTAAAAAGGAGTCCAAAAGGTTGAGGGGGGCAACGCGCAACGCGCGCGCCAAAAATGTTAAGTGAAATGTTAACAGCGCCGGGGCCAATGTGCGAGAGATGCTGTTAACATTTCTATTAGCCAAAAACGAGCTGACCAGAGCAGGGGCAGGAGCAGGGGCAGGGGCGTGTGTGTGTGTAGAGGGGGGGCACAATTACTTCAATTGCGCATAATTGAGCGAATGGCCAGAGACAGTCAAAGCGAAAGATTGCAGCTTGGGCAGTTTAAAGCTGTTGAAAAGTTGAGTGAATTTCAAGCTAAATCTAGCTACCTAGCTGGCAGTTGTGGCTAATTTCAAGCTAAAGCTAGCTAGCTTGCAGTTTTGGCTCATTTCAAGCTATATGATTATTATAATAATAAATTAATTAATAATTAAAATAAATAAGGAAATTTAGAGCTTGCAGCTTTGGCTGCTTTTAGCTATTTGAATAAATATTTTCAGCTCTTCTAGCCTTTTTGCAGCTAGTTTGGCTTGCTTTTCTTATTGATTTCACTTGGTATTATAATGATATATGCATTTAATTACTGCCCACAGCCACTGGTAGCCAATTCAGCTGCAATTGTTGCAACTACTGCCAGGCAGGCAGCACACTTCAATCAATGCTCACACAATGCAGCCGAGAGAGAGCAAGTCAACTGTTCTTCTTAAGTACTCGGGCAACCCTCTTAAACCCCCCCTTGCTGCGCCGCCCCTGTACTTTGTGCGAGTCGTGCGCGCGGCACATGTCAAAAAGCGCGCACTTTCGAACAGCAAACAGAGATTCGCAGCCCTGGGGGCGAGCGAGTGTGTGTGTGTGTGTGTGTATTATAATGCATAAATACTCATACTCATATTCGTATTCATACTCATACTCATATTCGTATTCGTTTGCGTATTCGCTGCTGAAGAATTTGTGTTGCATGCGGCATTGTCTCAAGCTGTTTCTGAAGTGAGTCGAACGTTTCTTTCTCTCTCTTCTTTCTTTTTTTATACATTTTTGTCGCATGGCAGCTGTCAGCCCCTGGACAGAGGGCAGAGGCAGCCCAAGCAAGGGGGTAGGGCAGCACTTTTTGTAATTAGTACGAAAGCAACGTTATGAATTGCGCTTGAAGCGCAGCTCGAGTGTGCGAGCTGCTGCTGCTGCTGCTGCTGCTGTTGCTGATGTTGCTGAGGGGTTGCGGCCGCCTACAACAACAGGCACAACAGCAACAGCGGCAGCAACAGCAGCCAGGAGAAGCAGCAGCAGCCTGGCTGGGACTGGGACTGGGAAACGTGGTCGCATTGTGTGTTGCGGGACAATAAATCAAAGCAAATCAATGCGAACAGCGCGGGCACATAAGTGGAGCAGGCAGGCGGGCAGAGAGAGAGAGAGAGAGGGAGAGAGGGGAGTAGGGCAGAGTTAGAGGGGGAAGGTAGCAACTGCGGCTACCCTTGCCACGTTTGATTTAGAGGCGGCTGTCAGTTGCTCTTGTCTTGACATTTTGAGAAGACGCGGCAAAGGCAAAAACGAAAAAAAAGAAAAAAACACATTGCTGCTGGCAGCGCTGCTGACGTCGCTGCCAGCGTTGGTGGCTGCCACTTAAACGCCTACATACATGACATGACAAGGCAGTGCGTGTGGGAGGTGGCAAGGGGAGAAGCAGGAGGAGCAGGAGGAGGAGAAAGAAAATGAAGCCAAAGCGTTTTTCACAATTACACACACATTAAGCAGGGGCGGAGCAGGCAGCAGGGGCGTAGGCAGAGACAGCAGCAGCAGGGACAGCAAGACTTGCAAAAAAGTTAAAAGTTGTATGCGCAGGTGGGCAACAAGGGGTTAAGCCAAGCTGAGAAAAAAACAAATTGTAGCATAACATTAGGCGCAGACAAAGATGCGGCGTCTTGACAGACAAGAAGCAGGGGGAAAAAAGAAGCAGAAGGGGAATAGGAGAGTATGTGCTACGTATGTGTATATATGCATATGTCTTATATGCGGTATATAAGACTGTCAATGTGCCAAGTAAAGCAAAGAAAGCAATCAAATGAGCCAAAGCAGCGAGAAGGAAAACAGCCAGAAAGAGAGAGGAAACAAGGCTAAAGAAGAGGCAGAAAAATAGGAAAGGCAAGAGAAAGTGTAGCAGAAAAAGAAGGGTATTAAAATAGATCTTAAATCAAGCCAAAACAGCAGCAAAAATACCCTAGAAAAATCAATAAGCACTTTTTATAGCTATAAAAAACATATATATAATAATATAATCATATCTAGTTATATTTAGTTAGTAAGCCCAAGTAACATTAATAAAAGCTGCCAACTTTGTTAAGCTGTTTAGCTGCTTTACAGCTACATTTTTAGCTACATTTTTAGCTGCTTTATGGCCAGTTTTGATGTGTGCGCTGCCATTAGCTTTGAGCTGCTTTCCCTCTTCCCTCCTGCCTGCCTGCTATACGTGCTATACTCATTTTACAGTTATTTGAGCACTCCTTCTACCCTACCTCTTTTTTTTAACTCCCACTACGCCACTGCTTCCCGTATTTGCTGCGTTTTTATTTTTGGGACATGCCTTTGCATTTGCTTTACAATTTCAAACATCATTAGCAACACACACACACACAGCAGCAAGGGCAGGGGCAGGGGGAGCTTTAGTGGGCGGGGCATACAAACAGTCAGCTTACACACACAACCCACACACACACACACACACAGAGAGAGCAACCCACGCACATATCCCTTTTTGCTAATTATTTATTTAAATATTAAACAAAAAATACCCAAACAGAGAGCAGGAGAGTGGGAGAAGAAGCAGGGGCAGGCAGAGCAAAACTGCAACAAAAAACCCAAAAAATAAACACACACACAGAGAGAGAGAGAGTGGGAGAAAGAGAGAGAGAAAGCGAGAGCAGCAGCAAAAAGTGTAGCATACAATTCAGCGCTGCGAGAAGACGAAAATGATGTATTGATGCTGCTGCTGCTGGCAGAAGAGGGAGTGGCAGCAGAGGCAGCGTGGAGGGGGAAAAGTAGGTGTGGCATGTGTGTGTGTGTGTGTTGACTGTGCAGCAAAGACGCACGCAGCAGCAAAAACAAAACAAAAATAAAAAATACGACGAAGCTGGCAAAGAAAAAGTACGCAGTGAGACAGAGATGGCACAGACGGAAAGAGAGAGAGAGTGAGAGAAAAAGAGAGAGTGTAAGCAAGCAAGTCGCTGCTGCTGTGCGAGTGAGATAGCCAGCTGCATATGCAAATACACGCACACATAACTGTACACGACGCTCTATCTAACTGTCTCTCTGTCTGTCTGTCTCCCCGTCTCTCTGTCTGCTTGTCTCTCCATCTGACTGCTAACTAATATTTTCTAATTTAAAATTCTGTTTCTTTTTTATTGCCTAACACACACACACACCCACTCCACACACACAAACACACCCTCTACTCGCACACACACGTATGTAAATTTATAAAATTTCTATTTACTTATCAAAAATCAGGCTGACTCGGAGCCATTGAAAAAACAAAGAGTTGTATTTATTATGCCCCCTTTCCTACGCCCCTGCCTGCCCAGGAGAAGCAGCAGCAAAAGATGATGAAGCTGGCAATGCTGCCATCGCCTCCTCCTCCTCCTCCTCCTGCCCCGCCTCCTGCGCCTCAATGTATGCTATACAAAATATATATAAATTAGCTTTGATATGCGAAGCCGCTCGCAAGGCAAGGCGCAGCCTGTGGCGGCGTGTAGCAGGGGGGGGGGGTGGGCGGAGGGGGCTGGACTGTAAAAAAGGATTATATACACACACACACACACACACATGCACACACACACTGTCAGTGAAAAGATGCTGGAAAAAAGGATTAATGCGCGCACGAAGCGAAGACAACGCGAGGCGTGTGCGAGTGCGAGTGAGACGGGTATAGAAAGGAAGGCAGCTTCGATTTTTAATGCGTCATATGACAAGGCAGCGTGTGTGTGTGTGTGCGAGTGTGCGTGTGCGAGTGTGTGTGTGTGGGTGTGAGTAATTGTCTGTCCCGGTCTGACAAGGAGACGAGATGAGGCGGGAGCCGCCTTTTTTTTGGGGGCTGTAAAAGTGTCAAAGAAAAATGTGTGTGGCAACTTTCTTTTCACAAGCTACGGTTACACACACGCAGCGAGAGAGAGAGAGAGAGAGGGAGAGAGGAAGAAAGAGACAGAGAGAGAGAGAGAGCACAAATTAGACGAATGCTAATTGCTGTCAGGGCGAACGCAGAGCAGCGTAGGCAAATGCCATGAGAAATATGATGAAAAGTGAAGCGAGAAATTGAAGAAAGATCGATGAAGAGAGAAAGAAAAAATGGAGAAAGAACAAGAGAAGTAATAAGTGAAAGAAAGAGCAAGATAGAAAAAGAATGAGAGATAGAGAAAGGATAAAAAAGTAAGATAAAAAAGCAGAAACAGAAATGAATTAAAATCAAACAGAACTAAACGAGAAATCAAGAAAAAAAAAAAACTGCAAAAGACAGAGACAGAGACAGCCAGAGAGCGAGCGCAGCTCACTTCACGTCGATCTGTATTTTTTTTTTTTTGTGCTGCCTTTGCTCATTAACGCGGCCACCCCTTTTGGACACAGCCCACTACACTACACTGACTTGAGTGGGCGAGCTGACCAGCTAACACCCTTTACTCTGTTTACCCCCCCTACCCCTACTCCTCTGCCTTTACCCCCACTACCCGCATTTACCTTGCCCTTCCCACTTGGCCTGCCCGAAAGTAATAATAATTTTTTGGCTTATCCTTATTATTACATAACGTATGCATACCTTTTTATGCCTCCTCCGCCCCCCTCTGCACGCCGCCACTGACCAATCGTACATCAAAAATTAACACACACACACACACACACATAGAACTGCAGACATGTGTGACCCTTTTTCACTGCAGGCATTGTAATCCCTGCCCCCGCCCCTGACCGAGCCCCCTTCTACTACTTCCATGACCATTTGGTGCGCTCTTTTGGTCACTTTGTTCCGTAGGCCTTTTTTGCACAGTGGCGTAGAAAGGGGGGCAGGGTAGGTTTAAAAAAGTAAATAATTAAGCATTACACTGACCAAATAGCAGGGGCGGAGAGGAAGCTGAGAGAGGGGGGTGGCCTGCAGACAAATACAAATAAATATATAACTCATATATGTGGGCAGTGCGGGGTCGTACAAATAATGATTAGAAGCGTGTCCCTTCCCACACCAACACACACTCTATCTGTGTGTGTATGTGTGTGTGTGTGTTTGGCTTTGACTTTGTTTTTCGCTCAGTGTATGTGTGTAATTTTTGACATTTTTATGCGGGCCTCAAAAAAAAAAAGTAAAAAGCTTCTCAAAGTTAATGTGCCAAAAAAGGTTTGGACACGGGTTGCCTGTGTTGCCAGGGGCGTGCTGGAAGGGGGGGTACGATGCGTACCACAGAAGGGTACTGCATGTGTGTGCGTGTGTGTGCCACACACATAAATTTGACACTGTAAAATTGTAAAATCTAAACGAAATTAATGATTTCTATTTTTTTGGTACAGTTGTGCGCAAAACACATGGACGGAACTGAGGAAACAGTGTTAAAAATAATACTCAAATTACTTTTTTTACAAAAAAATATACATCATTTTTTTTTAATATATTTTTTAACTATTCAGCAAGACGGAGAGTGCAAAGGGGGCGTGGCAACCAAAATAGAGCATAACCTAAGGCGCCCAGACTTATCTCACTTGCCTAAGGGCGGCATATACCCCATTAAAAAAAAAAACCATATACTAGTAAAAAGCAGAGATCTGCATAGAACATAAGCAGACACACAGCTGATATGATTAATGCAGAGACAGAGAGAGAGGCTAGAGAAGACTCAGACTGAGAATGGATTGCTGTCTGTACTATCTATCAAATCTTTAATTAAGCCGAAAATTAAGCAATTTATTTTGTAGTAGAAAGCAGAGGAAGTGGCAGAAGAGGAAGAAGAGACAGCGCCTTGCGGCGTTGCCATACTTCAGCGTGTTTTACAATTTCAATCAAAATTTCCAATCAATGTCAATTCATTATGCGGCAATGGTCTGAAAAGGTAGAAGCATCATCAAGCGGCAAATGCCAAGGCAACGGCAAGCCAAAAAGCAACCCTGTCTTGAGAAGCAGTTAGAAAGAGAGGGAGGGAGAGAAAGAGAGGGAGAGGAAGAGCGAGGAAGACGTAGCTGGCATTTTTAATGAAAGCCACGCACAAAGTTGCCTGTCAAGTTTGCCTAATCAAAATCGACAACATTTTATAGTTTGAGGGGGAGAGAGAGAGGCAGAGAGAGAGGGAGAAGGGTATACAGAGTGAGATAGCTAGACAGATAGCTGAAAGTTTTTAGAGGGGGCGGGGGAGTGGGAGGTCTCGCTGCGAGTGTGTGACAAACAAATATTTGAAAACGTAAATCAGAAATCTTTCACTTTCATTTGGCAATCCTTTTGTGCGACGCTGCTGCCTTTCGAAAAGGGGGTAGCAGCAGCAGGGGCGTAGAGCTGCCAGGGGTATACATCCTTGTGCCTGACAAAATCGAAAAACATTTCGTGTATTAAAACCGAAACGAATTAATTTAATTAATTACAATCATGTCTTATTAGAGACGTATGAAGACGATGACGAGGAGGAGGAGCAGGGAGCAGGGAGCAGGAGCAGGAGCAGCAGCAGGGAGCAGCAGCGGGAGCAGGGAGCAGGCGAGGGGGGAACTAACCAAGACGAGGAGCTGCTGCTGCTGCTTTAGGGTGAAAGACACTTTCAGCTCGCTTCAGCTTCAGCCAAAGAGTTGTGCGCCAACTCAGCTCTTTGTTTCAAGTGTTTGTGTCTTGGGGTTGCCAGAGCACACTGATTGGCAGCAGGGGGAGGGGGGCGGGGACTGGGAATAGAAGAAGGGGAGGAGTGGCTGTGGCTCTTGTCCTGGCTGAGCCGATGCGTAATGGCGTCTATTTTATGCTCACATCATTTATAAATGCCTGATTTGTTATTTACAAAACGAGACAAGTTGCGGCATTGCTTGGGATTGCTTGGGATTTTTCCAAGAGCGGCACGCGCTGTCAGTGTGTGTGTGTGTGTGTGTCGGTGTGTGTGTATAGATATGTGTGTGTCGGTGTGTGTGTGTGCTGCCACTTAATTTGAATTTGAGTAATTGCCAAGCTGCTGCTAGCGTGTCTTTGCGGTCGCCTTTTGCGTACTAACAGCGCCTTAACAGTGCTGCAATAGCTAACAGCTGTTAGTTAACAGAGCACAGACTGTTAAGGCTTTAAAGCTAGCTAAACTAGCTATGAAATTAAGCTGTTTTAGCTGCTTTTAAGCAGTTGCTCTTTGCAAAAGTGAAGGCAGCAAGTTTGTGTAGTAAAAACGCCGCTTTTGCAACACTGCAAGGCACTTAAGCAGTTAGCAGTGTGCAGTGTTGGTTAATAAATATACTACTTATTGAACTGTTAAGCTAAAAGTGCATTAACAGCGCACTAACAGCACTTCAACAGCACTTTAACAGCTTGTGCTGTCTGTAGCGTCGCCTACATGACGCATTCGCAATATTTACAGCTAAATCGCCAACTCCAAGGCGTGAAGTGTGGCTGTATGTGTGTGCGTGTGTGTGTGTCTGTGTGTGTGTGTTGCCTACAGCTTGCTACACTTTGTGTCCATTGTTGTTGTTGTTGCTGTTGTTAATTAATTTCTGTAAAAATATTTATTATTATTAGCGAAAAGTGCTGCAAGTGCAGCCAGACAGACAGAGCGAGAGAGTGAGAGAGATAGAGAGAGAGAGGTAGAGACTGTGAGGAAGAGAGAGCGCACTAGTGTGCCTGCCAGCAATACGTACTCCCCCCCCCCCTACCCCTCCCTACCTGCTCAACGACTTGACTGTCACTAAACGGCTCATCTAACTGCAATGCTTCATAGAAATTTCGTTTGTACAGGGGCGTGGGCTAGAGGGAGGGGGGGCTAAAAGGGGTGCCTCTGCCTGCCCGGCTGACTTATTTTTACAACAACAATGCACAACAGCAGCAACAACAACGCAGCTCAACGACGGCAGCAAATCACAAAATGAAAATCGAAAAGTGCCACGATATGCACACACGATATATATATTGTATATATATATATATACAGATGTGTCTATATATGCACATGATCTGCACTGTGTGTGTGTGTGTCATATGTGCATATAGATTTGTATCTGGCTGGCGGCAACAACAAATTTACACTCCAACGAACGATGATGTCGTCGTTGACGTTGTTGTCGTTGTGTTGTTGCTGCTGCTGCTGCTGTTGTCGTCGTGCTAGTCAGTCAGTCAGCCGCGTCGGCCGCTGCCCCATGGCACAGCCGACACGCCCCACGCCCGCCCGCCTTCCTCTCAGTCGCTCTGTGACTATAAAAATAGGCAAATAATTATTTAAGAATTTCTTGATTAATTGGCAGCGTTGTTGTTGTTGTTGTTGTTGCTGCTGCTGTGTTGCTGCTGCTGCTGCTGCTGTTGGTGCATGCAAATTTTTGCATTGCCATCGCCGTTGGCAGCAGCAACAGGGCCATTTTGGCCAACACTTGATTGCATTTTCAATTGTTTGCCGTTATGCATTTTTGCCAATAATTTACATAAACGGCCAGCGAGGATGCTCCTTCTCTCTCTCGCTCTCTTTATCGCTCTCTCTCTCGCTCTCTTTCTGGCCTAGACAGCAGAACAGCAGGCGCGAGCAACATTGTTGCAACATTGAGTTAGCGGCAAAGTAAACATGGCTAAAGTGTTTTTAATTAGCGGCTTTTTTTGGGGTAACGCCTCAAGCTGCTTGGGAGAGAGATTTGACAGAGCTTTGGTTTGATTTTGGATTTATTTAAGCCATTGATAAGCTCATTTTGGGGTTAAGCAAGTCAAAAAAGCTGCTTAAAGCTCTGCGAATGAAGGCTTTCATAGCTTATTGCCTTGTTTGTTGCTTATAACCCTATATAAAGCTATATAAAGCTTGCCAAAAGCTGCCTAAAGCTTTTTATAAATGTGCTTTAATAGCTCATTGCCTTTAGCATTTATTTTTAGTTATTTAACTAAATAGAATATCTGTGGAAAGTAGCTGAAAAAACTGTATTTATCTCTATCTATCGAAAGCTGCTGAAAGCTCTGCTTAAACAGGCTGAAATGCAGCTTTAACTGGATCAATCAAACTAATTTTAATCAGCAGAGTTAAGAGAGCTGCTTAAAGCTCTTCTCAACTTCTTCTCTGCTTTAATTAAGCTTTTTCCTTAAGCTTTGTCTAACTAGTTGAACTAACTGTAGCTATTAAAAGCTGCTTAAAGCTTTCGCCCAGCTCCCGCTGCCTTTTGCCTTGTTTAGTTTTGTGCTGCATTTTGAGTTGAGTAACCTGTCGCCAGCGCATCGCACTCAGCACTCACTCAGTCACACTCCACAATCGCTCCACACTCCCCACACACACACACACACGCACAGTCTATGCAGCAATTAGCATATTTTATATCAATTCCTGTCATACATTCCACACCTTGGCAGGCCGCGTTCTACGCGCGTTGTTCTTGTTGTTCGCGTTGTTGTTGTTGCTGTTGTTGCTCTGATTGTTGTTGCTGTTGTTGTTGCTGCTGTTGTTGCCGCCCAAACAATTCGCCAGGCAGAGCACAAAAGGCTGCTGCCTTCTCCTGCTTCTCCTGCCCCTCCCTCGCGCCTCTGTGCCTGCTTCATTCACGCTGCCAGCCACACACACACAGTCTCTCCCTGTCTCTCTCCTTCTCTCTCTCTCTCTCTCCTTCTCTCTCTGTCTCGTTTATTTTTATCAACTTTAGTTTGGGCTTTTTGCAATTGCCACATTCAGCATCACATTCACAAATTCAGATTCGTCTTGTCGTTCCGCATAAATAACTGTCGCAGTCACGCCGCCCCCCTGCCCCCTCTCTCACTACGCCTCTGTCTGGCAGCTTGT
This sequence comes from Zaprionus kolodkinae, assembly GCA_018901885.1. Classification (NCBI taxonomy): domain Eukaryota; kingdom Metazoa; phylum Arthropoda; class Insecta; order Diptera; family Drosophilidae; genus Zaprionus; species Zaprionus kolodkinae. The sequence continues at coordinate 26,041,723 of JAEIFM010000181.1, forward strand.
CTATATGCCTCTCTCTCTCTCTCTCTCTCTCTATCTCCCTCTGCATGCATTATTTCATTAAAGTATTACAATATTAATTCGATTTTCACTAATTGACAAGAAGAAGCAGCAGCACACGCGACGTTGCTTTGTCTGCCTCCGCCTCTGCCTCTCTGTCTGTCTCTCTCTCTGTCTGCCTCTCTGTTTCTATCTCTTTCTACTTGGCAGTCTGTGTCGCTTTTACAGTGTCAGTCTCTCCCTTTCGCGCTTATTCTTTCTCTCTCTCTCCCTCTGTGTTGATCAGCAACATCATCATTTGTCTTTGGCTTTTGTTCTTGTTCCTGCTTAATCTCTGCCTGCTTTCTCCCCCCTTGCTCTCTCTCTCTCTCTCTTCCTTTCTTGCTCTGTTTCTTCCTTTATTTTTCCCTCTTCTTGCCTCTCCTTCCCCTCTTTTTGCTGCTTTGACCTCTGCAAGTTGTTGACCTGATTGCGTCTCCTGTTTGTTGATTTTTCTGTGGGCTCAGCTTGCTGCCTGACCCGCTGCCCTTTCTCCACCTCTCACCACCTTCCCCTCTACAGCTTACACCCTCCCCCCTCCCCCTTTTTGACATGACAAAAACAACAGCAACAATTCAGCGCGCGCGAAAAATCATAATAAAAGCAGCAGCAACATCGCGAAATTTTCGCGCCTGCTGCATGGACAGCGTGTGTGTGTGTTTACGGGGGGTTGGCTGAGGCTTTGCTCTCTCTCCCCCTATCCTTCTCTCACTCTCTCTCCCTCTCTGTGTCTGTTGCGGTTTTCATGTTGTGCGTAGACGCCGCCACAACAAACTGTTGCTGTGTTGTTGCCCCAGCAGCAACAGCAGCAGCAACAGCAGCAGCAACATGTGCTGCCTAGCTGACTGTGCGTATACTCTATGTACTTTTAGGGGGGGTTTACTACTCTGGGCAGTGCATTTTCAGCAGCTTAGCAGCAGCAGCTCCCACTGGGAACGCGAGTTGCTGCTGCTGTGCGTTGCTGGCATTTTTGGCATTCTACCGCTGCCTGCACTTCTCTCTCTCTCTCTATCGCAGCCCCTGCCCAGGCTGACCCTGCCACCACTGCCCCCTGCTTCCTACGCCCCTGTTCAGCTTTCCCTGCTGCTGCTGTTGCTGCTGCTGTTGTTGCTGCTGCTGCCGCTTGACCCCAAAGTACAAATCAATTGCATGTGTGTGCGTTGTGCGTGTGTTTGGCCAGCGAGTGTATCAACAGCCTTAGTCACCCCTTCCCCCCTCCCAGCTACGCCTCTGCCAACCCCTTCCAGCTGCTGTCGCTGCCCTGTCCAGTTGCTGCTGCTGTCGGCCTTGTCGTGTGTCTGTGTGTGTGAGAATTGTGTCAATTGCAGCGCTGTCTCCCTCTCTCTCTCAGTCTGTCTGTCTGCCTGCCACGCCTCCCTACAACCTCCCACTTGCGCTACCCCCTCTACTGCTACTTGCACTACGCCTATGCCTCTGCACTGGCTTTGCCTCTGCCTGTCACTGGCAGCAACTGTTGCAGCTACTGCCGTTGCATGTGGCAAGTGGTGACTGCTGCTGCTGCTGCTGCTGCTTCCGGCAACACACAACTGTCTGCAGCAGCAGCAGCAGCAGCGGCGACAGCGACAGCAGCGACCTTTGACCCGCTTTGACCTTCAGAGAAAAATCAATGCGATCCCACGCAAAAAAAATGCAAAAGCGATCGAGGCGAACAATGAGAGATGCTGGCAGAGACAGAGGGGGCAGAGAGAGGGGAAAGAGAAGAGAGAGGAAGAGAGAAGGAGAGGGAGGCTGAAACAATGAGCGAGACAGACGCGCTTAATTTAATTTCCTTCACAAATTGTTGTCGGGTTTATTTTTTTTTCATTCATTTTTCGTGAAATTCGATCGAAGCCAGCAACAGCAACAACAACAGCAGCAGCAAGTTGCTGCTCGACAACAACAATCGCTCGCGTTTTTTTTCTCTCTTTTTTTTTTGCATATCGACGGCAACAGGAAATTCGATGTTTATGTTGAAATTAATAATAAAAGAGCAAAAGGGGCAGCCTCTGCGATATATGTAGATATATATATGTATATATATATGGCATGTGTGTGTGTGTGTGTGTGTGTGTGTGTGTGTGTGTAGTTCGAGTCGCTTTTCGGCTATTGGCATATCAATGAAATGAGGAATTGCTGTCGCTGTCGTCGCTGTTGCTGTCGTCGTTGTCGTTGCTGCTGCTGCTGCTGCTGTTGATGCTGGCGCTGCTGCTGCTGCTGCTGCTTATGCGGGGCAGCAGAGCAAAGTGAGGATGGGGGAGGCATTAATACAATAAATTATATTATGCCTCTTCCTGTTTGCCGATAAACGAGGCACAAACAGAGCGAGAGAGGAAGAGAGAGAGAGAGGGGGAGAGAGAGAGAGCGAGAGCAATTGAATTGAACGATCGACGCGTTGCGAGGGCAAGCGCAGGAGGCGCGGCTTGTGCGGGGTGTACACGGGGTGTGCCATAATGAAGTCGATGATGATAATAATGCAGCGGGAGGAGAAGGAGGAGCAGCAGCAGGGGGGGAGGGGGTAGGCAGGAGGGGGCCCGTTGTTGTGCAGATCTTGTGCGTCTGATTTGTGCAAATAATTGAAATTTGCATATAATGAATGCAGGCAGAGGCAGCAGCAGGCAGAGGCGTCGTTTGCGGGGGTGTAACAGTTCTCTGTGTATGTGTGTGTGTTTGTGTGTGCGTGTGTGTGTGCTGCACAGTAGCTGCAATCAGCGCGCACGGCTCGCGCTAAGGTAGCAGCCGCATCTATTGTGAACGTGCCACATAAATTACACTTAAGGCGACGCTTGTAAGCAGCGTATGCAACAAAAAAAATACTAAAAGTTACCACAAAAAATACTAAAAATATGCCAAAAAAATATACTGTAAGAAACGAGTGTGAAATTCATTCAAGAAATCTCTGCCAGCCTTGAAAATGCTTAACCCTTTTTGTTGTTTCTTTTTTTTCTTCCTTTTTCTGCCGCCTCGTCTGATGATCTTGAACATTATCATAAACATCATCATCTGCAGCAGCAGCAGCATCATCATCATCATCATCTGCTTTGGCTATGCCCTGTACGCCCACTTGGCTGAGCGCGTGTGGGCGTGGGCAGCGGCTCCAGAGCGGCAAACCTGGAGACGCTGCCGCTGCATCAGCCGCTGCCTCTGCCTCTGCCTGTTGCCAAGGGTCGTGTCTTTGTTGTTGTTGTTGTTGTTGTTGTTGCTGTTGCTGTTGTTGTTGTTGTTGTTGCTGCTGCTGCTAATGGCAGGCAGACGAGACAAGTTTTGACATATTTTTTGTTGTGTGTGTGTGTGCGAGTGTGTGTGCCGCATTGATGAGGACATGAATGAAACGCAAATGAATGAGCCACAGCGAGAGAGAGAGGGAGAGGGGAAGATGTCTCCTCCTGCTCTTCTCTGCTGCTCCCTCTTTAGCAAGAAAAGAAATACCAAAAAAAAAACATACGTATAACCCCCTTCCCGTCTATAAACTTACGACTGTACTCTGTGCGTGTGGCCTAAATTATGTGTTTTTTTTTTATATATTTGGTATTTGCTGTCAGTATTTTTTTGTTGTAATTACCTGCAAAGAGTGGAGAAAAAGAGAAAGAAAAGCTTGGTGTTAATTAAGTTGATAAAAAGAAAGCAAATACAGCGAAAATACTGCAAATATACTGAAGAAAATACAGAAAAAATACTGCAAAAATGCTAGAAAATACTGCACAGGCAGCAAACTATTGACTGTGCATAGGGCAATCCAAAAAAAAGCCCTACTATGTGCAATAATACCAACTTAAGCAATACTTGGTATTTTTGCAGTATTTTTTTTCGTATTTTTAGCATATACAAAACTTATTATAATCTTAAACTAGAATAACTGCCTTATAAATGACTTACAACATGAACTAAGGCAAACCAATTGCATTAACGATATTTTACGCACTATTATGCGGTATTTTGTGGTATTTTAGCAAAAATTCTCATATATGGAATCTGAAATCTGGGGGATCTCTCTCTCTCTGGATTTTTTCTCTATACACGGAGCACGGGACACGTCGGTAGCCGATTAAAGCGCGTCAAATAACAATTAACAACTGATGCAGATAATCAGTGTACAAAAAAATCTGAACGCGAAAACTTCTACACACACAAAGAGCGAGAGAGGGAGGGGGGAGGGGGGTAAGAGAGGGACACACACATACACACACAGATATAGCCATGGAATTTGTATGTACGCATGTCAGCAGCATTTGTGTGATAAACGACAAAATGGAATCAAATCTAAAGCTCCAAAAAAAAAAAAAAAAAAAAAAAAAAAGAAATAAATGTATATACAGCTCTCTCGCTCGCTCACTGTGTATATACAGTGTGTACATATAATAGCAGCAGCTACTGTCTGTGCCTGTGCCTGCGTGTGTGTGTGTGTGTGTGTGTTAGTTAACACCATAGTGCCCAGCATTTTGAGCAAATACAACGTCATCATCATCATAATTATAAAAAAAAAAAAAAAATTAAATGCTTCTTGCTCGCTTTACGTGTTTCTCCTGCTCTCCCTCTCCCACTCTTTCGCTTTTATCAATTTTATTTGTGGCAGAAGTAGCAGTAAAAAGGGTTAGGGGGAGGGGGGGAGGCATGTCAGGTGTTATAAGCGCCATAAATTGTTTTGTAGCCACGTCGTCAGCTGCAATCATCATCATCATCATCCTATCCCATCCTCATCCTATCACATCATATCATCATATCATGTGGCAATCCGCTTAAATATTGCTAAAGATACCGAATATATACTAAAAGACAAAAAAAAATACTAAATACATAAAGCCGAATATTTGTTAAAGATATCGCGGCTGCCATATTTATATAGAGACGTAATCGTAGTATCATCGTATCATCATCATCATCAGCCAACCCGAAACCCGCGCTCCGATTACTGTCTATTGGTTGCCCCAAAGACAGAGACGACATTTCAACAGATACAGCTACAGTTACAGTTATAGATATAGCTATAGATATAGATACTGCTAAGCTCTATGGTATACCTATATATAAAGATAAGATCTACCCCTTATCTGGCCATGATATGTAAGAGAGACGCGATGAGGCGAGTGTGCTTAGTGTTCAAACAAATAGGTGTATAAATAAACGGACGCAGCAGCAGATAACACTCGCGCGCTATAGATACCGTGCATATATACATACATATATAGTAGATCTGTCTGTCTCTATATAGTAGGGGTATCTATACCCCATATAGATATATCAGTTAATCGCACACACACTGCCATAAATTGTTCAGTTGTTGACTAAACATGTTGAAAGATTTATGTGGCATATAAAAGGCGTTGTATATATGATGATCATATAATGATTTAGAAGAAATCGGCCATATTAGAGACACACACACACGCGCGAAAGAGAGAGAGAGAGGGGGAGAGAGAGAGAGAGATACGGTTAGGCAATGGCGTCAGTTAGTTAGTTAGTTATTAATGCGCTGCGATGGGTGTGACAAACCTTGAGCTACTTAGCGCATATAACCAAAGTCTTTGTTAATTAGTGCGTAGTTGCTATCCCTCTCTCTCTCCCACTCTCCCTCTTCTTTCTTTTTGTAGAGATTATCAGTATTTTATATTGGCTTAAGCTGCGCAATGATACGATTATTGTGCTTAAAATGGACACGTTCACGTGCGGGCGTGTGGAGATGAGTGGGAGAGTAGTGGAGATTAGTGTAGAATAGGGTTAGGGTTGCGCACAGTAGCTTAGGTTAGTGTAGAGTAGAGTAGTATTGTTTAAAGAGCTGCGGAGAGTAGTGTAAAGTAGTCTATGGTAATCTGTGGATGAACAGAGTAGTGTAGAGTGGAATGGAGACTTGTGAAGAGTTGTGGAGACCTGTGTAGAGTAGCTTAAAGCAGCGCAGAGTAGTGTACGATAATGTAGAGTAGTTTTACAGCTAGTGGAGACTTGTGGAGACTTGTGGAGACTTGCTAGAAAACCGCTTACAACTATTTGCTAATAATTGCTAAGCAGTTAATGATGTCTTTGGGCTTGGATACTCGCGAGTGGAGAGTTTTCGAACTACAGAAACTGCATACTGAGGCAGAGCAAGAGCAAGCTAGCGAGAGAGAGAAAGACAACTGCAAATGAACTCAGCCACTGCAAGCTGGAGTGAGTGGAGAGTTCAAGCACATTTCTACATAAGCAATGTCTCTCTCTCTCCCTCTTTCTTTCTCTCAGTGTGTGTGTGTGTATGTGTGCTGCATGCACCCAATTTAGCAAAAGTTTAAACCAATACGAAGTGACAGCACTCGATAGGACGCACACACACACACAGCTCGAGCACAAGCTACTGAATACCGTAGCCCCTTTTGAGGGAGTGCTTGAGTAGGGGGAGGGGGCGGAGGAGGAGGGAGGGTACTACAGCAGTAGCCAGCGCCCAATACCAAAAACCGAAGTGCAAAAGAAATATAAAAAAGAAGAGGAAGAAGAAGAAGAAGAGCACAAAATCCATGTACGTGTGCAGGCTCCCTGTGTGTGTGTGTGTGTGTGTGTGTGTGTAGCATATCTATACACACACAATACGATATATATCGAGCGCACGTTTTATATATACATACATGTGTATAGAGAGATACCTACGCCAGTGTGTGTGTATGTGTGTGTGTGTGTGTGTATATAAAGCAAAATCCCTACAATAAAACGGGGCGGAGCACAAGTGGCAGCATAAAATAAAATAAAAAAAAAGCAGAAGCAGCAGAAGTAGCAGGAAGAAAGCGAAGAAGCAGCAGCAGAATATATCAGTAAGCAGAGAGAAAAATAAAAAAAAAAACAGAAAATCGGAGGGAGCAAAGAAAAAAAATGAAACGAGAAATGAAAAGCAAAAGAAAAATCTGCCAAGTGAAAAGAAATCGGAGTCAGCAGCAGCAGCAGCAGCGCCACCTAGGGGGAGTTGGCAGCACAAGCAGAGGCAGAGGCAGCAGCAAATCCTGATGCTGCGCGCTTGCTGTGTGCGTGTGCGTGCGTGTCTGTGCATGTCTGTGTGTGTGAGCACTCGAATAAAATCGAATAAGCATAAAAACGCATAAGCTATGCTCACGCGTGTGTGCGTGTGTGTGTGTGTGTGCGCCTCTCTCTCTCTTTCTCTCTTTGTACATAAGCTCAAGCTGCTGCCTGCCTGCCTGCCCGCGTGCGTGCGTGTGCACACATGTCTAAGCTGCTGCTACTCCCTCTGCCGCTGCCGCTGCTGCTGCTGCCTCTGGCTTTGCTCTCTCTGGCTTTGGGTTGGCTGCGACGCCTCGAACGCATATTCAATAATGACATAAATAACATGAGACACACACACACACGCACACGAGCTGGCAACGCTGACGCTGACAGCGACTGCGACGGCGACAGCGATGCTGCTGGCACCTAAAAGCAGGCTACAATCTTTGTCGATTCCCTTTCCCTCCCCTCTCCCTCAGCCCGCTACTCAACGCTGGTTGGGCGGCAAAACTTGTCAACCTTCAGCCGAATTCGCCCCACACGCCCTTCGATTCAATGCGCCCCAAAAAAAAAGCAAAAGAAAGAGAAAAAAATCAAACAACAACAACAAGAGCAGAGGCGATGGCAGAGGCAGCAGTAGCAGCCGTAGACGCAGAGAGCGCGAGCACGAGAGAGCGCGCAACGACAACGCACGAAGCAAACGCTGCGTCCCTTTGCTGCCTCAGCCTCTGCCTCTGCTACTGCCTCTCCCACTGCCGCTGCCACTGTTGATGGCTTCCCAATCGAAATCGATGTGGCGTATGTATTGCGCGCTCTCCCACTGCCTGCCAAACAGCAGCAGCAAAAAAAAATAAAGCAAAGAAAAAAAAAAAAACTTCACTCAGTTGCGCGCGCTCTCACTCACTCACGCGCTCGCTCTCTCACCACGCGCCACTCTCGCAGCAGCGGCGGCGAAAAAAAAAACGGCGCCTTGAAAGCGCTTTAAGACGCAGGACACACGCTTTAAGGCGACGTCGCTGCATTGAGCTGCCCTGCTGAGTGAAAGTGGCGTCGACTGCGACAGCGACAGCGACTGCGACGTTTTTATGGCTGTCTGGCTGCTGCTGCTGCTCCACTCGTTTTTATAAAAATTCAATAAGGGAGAGAGAGCAACAAGGACGACGACAAGTGCGGCGAGAGAGCGAGAGCAGCAGCAGCAGCAGAGCGCAGAGCAGAGCGAGGTGGCGAAAAAAGTAAAAAGAAATAAGCGCGCACACACACACACACACACAGGCGCATATATCAAATTGGATTGGATTGGATTCGGTTTTTGTTGTATATTTTTTCTTTTTGGGGTGCGGTGGGGCGTCGATGATTATTGGGTGACGGCGGCAGCGCTGCTTGCTTCGCTGCCTCGCTGCTTTTTTCTTTGAGGCTTGGGGTGGTTGTGGAGGGGGGAGGCAGGGCTGCCTCATTTAACATATTGGCAGCCCCATTGGGCGCCGATTTCAGGTGACGCTTTTTTCTGCGCTCGCTCTGCGCTCTCACTCTCTCTCTCTCTCTTTCTCCTTCGCTTTGCTCTCTCTCTCTTCTTCGCTTCGCTTTGCACATAAAAATTGAGCGTCAATTGAATTCGATTGAGCGAAAGCGCCTGCTGCGTGTGTGTGTGTGTGTGTGTGTGTAGGGAGCGAAAAAAAGCAGCACAGGGCAGCAGAGGCAGAGGCAGAGGCAGCGGAGGCAGCAGCAGCAAATGCTGTTAACCTTTTGCACATGTACATAACCTCACACTCCTTGCGCTGTGCGTGCGTGTGTGTGTGTGCGTGTGAATCGCTTTCAATATTATTGGCAACGCCTTTTGGGCTCCCATCCCCCCCTCCGCCTTCCCACTGCTTTATATACAGCACGGGGCAGCAGGGCAGAAGCACTTGGGTATTGCTTTTATTGGCACATGGAATGCGATTGGTTTTCCTGCCCACTGTATGTGTGTGTGTGCAAGTGTGTGTGTGTGTGTGTGTGTGTGTGTGGAGGAGTTAACTCCACAACTTCAAGCTAAGTGTCAAGAGCTATTTATAGCTAAATTTAGCTAGCTTATGCTTAAATGCTAAGCTAGCTAGCTTTAAATAGCATTTTCTAGCTATATTTAGCTAGCATAAGTTAAAATTTCAAGCTAGCTAGCTAGTAAAAGCTATATTTAGCTATACTTATCTATTATTAGCTAAAAAACTAAGCTTGCTAAATTTAAATAGCATTTTAAAGCTAAATTTAGCTAACCTAGCCGTATTAACCTCAACTTACAAGAAATCTCAACTAATATATTATTCCATATAATTATCACACAATTTATTCAATGTTAATTCCCTTTTTTGATCTACATTGAACCGCAACTCGTAGCATCTTCGAAAGGGGTGACTCAAAGTGGCGCTATAAACACACACTCACACACACACACACAGTAAAGTACAGTACACAGAGATAGCTATATAGTATACGGATTCTTTTTATGCTTATCTTGAGTAAATGCAAAATGATTCAGATTGTGATTTATGCATGATTCATTGAACTCTACAGTAATTATTGAATAACTGTAGATAACGCAATTAAAGTGATGCCAGCTGTAGCTGTAGCTATAGTTATTTATATCTAGTTACCCTATAGCGGAATTTTAAAGGGAATTTAAGTTAAAACCAGATTTTAAAGCCAAAAATCTATACAATACTCAGCTCAAGTTAGTTCATATTCGAATTTATATATAAAACTTCAATAAAATTCAAATAAATATACAATACAATTTTTTTTATTTTGTTTCTAGCTTTTTTAAGCTATAAAGTTAATTCTATAGAAATAGTTGCATATTTAGCAATAAATATGCATATAATACTAATTATATTATAAACAGCGTATTAAGTAGTGCAGTTTTTAGCTAGTTCAACTTCTTTTTAGCCTTTTTAAAACATTTACATATTTTGTAAGTTATTTATAAAGTATTTCCAGCTTTTTTTAATTTTGTCTCCAAATATAAATAAAAATATAAAAAGAAACCTTTTTAGCTATAAATAGCTATACTTTTTTTTGGCAGTTTACTAAGCTTAGCTGCTTTGTAAGCCTCTTAAATTTCCTATATAGCTATAACTATACTAAATGCACAATTATGTGCTTTAAATTGTTATAGAAAACTCATTAGCAGCGAGAAAAAAGGCAGTATTTTCCGCACATTTCCCGCCACTACACTTTATAGTATATGTATATGTGTGTGTGTATGTGTGTGTGTGTGTGTGTGTGTGTGTGTGTGTGTGTGTGTGTGTGTGTGTGTGTGTGTGTGTGTATATACTGAGCACATGCTTAGTCCATTGGCAATCCTGGCCACAAATGGCCCCGTTTCACCACCCACCTCGATCGACCATTTTCCCGCTAAAGTCGGGGGCTGCATGTCAATACTCACACACACACGCACACATACGCGCACACACACACACGCCGACGAGGCGAACGAATCAGCCAGCACAAGTGGCCGCGTGTGTGTGTGTGTATGTGTGTGCGCCAGTCAATAACATCCAATCAGGTTTGTTAAAAATCTATCTATATATGATGTTCATGATGACGACGACGACGACGGCGACGCAGTCGATGTCCGCACACAGACACACACGTGAAAAAGAGAGCGACAGCAGCAGCAGAAGCAGCGACCCCTCGCCAGCCACACAGCTCAACTCAGTCGCAGCCACAGCCGCAGCCGCAGCTCAGCTCGATTCAGTCCCGTTGCCGAGTGCAGGCGGCAACTCTGACTGTCGAACCTGCAGCAGCAGCGCTGCCTCTGCCCGCTGCCTGCTGCCTGCTGCCACCCTGCTACGCTCCGCCCCGCACACACATTCGCCTCGTTTCATTCATTTGCTCTGCTGCTACGTATCGAACATACATTGAACGCACACACACACACACACACACATAGAGAGAGAGAGAGAGACACGCACGCGAGCCGAGGCATTACACATGTGTGTGTCTTATCAGCTGCAGCAGCACGCTCTCTCTCACTCTGCCCAGCGACACTCTCACGACTCGCACACACACACATACACTCACACTCTCGCACGGCTGTCAGACTGGTTCGAGAGCGCGTCGCCTTCGTGCTCGCTCGCTCGCTCACTCACTCTGCCTGTGCCTCTGCCTGTGCACGACGAGGCGAGAGCGACGCGGCGAGTTGAGACACGTAGCGAGGGCGAGGGCGCGGGCGAGGCGAGCGACGCAGCGTTGAGTTGTGCTGCGGCGAATTCACTCAATGCCTCGTCGTTTCGTTTGGCTATTGAGCTTAAATACTCGAGTGCTTTTTGCTCTCAGTATTTTATTTTATTTGTTGTTGTTGCTGCCTGCCTGCAGTTTTCTTGGCCGCAACTTGCAGTGGCAGAGCAAGTGAGAGCGAGAGAGCGCAGCAGAGGAATTGCAGCGACCGCGTCGTCGCGTTTGATTTTTTTTCTTGTTTTTTTTTTTACTTTGCTTTTTTTTTGTTGCTGCTGCTGCTGATTGATTTTCCATAAAACGAGAGCGCGTGAGAGAGAGAGAGAGCGAGTGAGTCTCTCTGCCTGTCTCTCTGCCTCGGTGTGTGTGTGTGAGTCTCTCTCTCTGTGTGTGTGTATCGAACGTGCGAGCCAATAGCAAAAATTTCCAATTGCGTGCGATTTTCCAATCAAAATGGCACAGCCGGAAAAAAAATACACACACACACACACAGCGACTGCGCTGCCAGCTGCGGGCAGCGACAGCAGCAGCGCTGGCTCAAAGGGGCGTATGAGACACAGCGTGTCGCTCTCCCTGTGTATGGGTAAGCATCCCTCGCACACACACACACACAGACACACACACATGCAGACACATATGCGGCGAATATAAAAAAAAAACACACACACACGCTCGTGCAGAGGCAAAGGCAACACTCAAAAACGAATCGATGCGCAGCGACCGTCGAACGAGCGAGCGACCAAAACGTCCTAACCCCCCCTTGAAAACCCACCGAGGGTCTAAACCCTCCGACGCTCCAACCCTCCCAAACCCCTCCCAGTGACTAGCCTAGACCCGGGTTGGGAGCAGGGGCGCCAGAGCCGAACTGTAGCAGGAAGAGGGGGGTAGCTGGTCAGGGCTGCTAGGGTAGAGCAGAATAGAGGGGCAGGGTAGGGTAGGGTAGGATAGGAGGGTAGGGTAGCATAGGAGGGTTGTGGAGTTGTTGTGGGTCCGAGCGCAGCCAGTGCTGGCGCCTTGTGCGCATCTCTGACATATTTCCAATATCATTGGTCGATAAATACCGAAGCAAACGAATCGAAACGAAACGAAATGTACGAAATGGCAGCACACACACACACACACACACACACACATAGAGGGAGACACACACACACACACACATACAGAGAGAGAGCGCACCCTACACACAGCGACATTTTGGGGAGCAGAAGAAAAAAAGAAGAGGAGCGGGAAAAAGCCAAAACACGAGGTTGCTCTCTGCGTGTGTGTGTGTGTGTGTGTGTGTGTGTGTGTGTGTGTGTGTAATAGTTGTAGTAACTGGGCGCCTGCCCGACCCTCTGCTACCCTACCCCGCCCAGCTACTTGCCCAAGCGTCCCCATTGGAGCCCAAGCACATCATATATCAGTGAGTTTGCTATACATATGTCTGTCTGTGTGTATATAAGTGTGTGTGCGAGTGTGTGTGTGAGTATGTTGTGGATAAGCCAGAGTAGAGTATAGAGACTGGGAGGGAAAGGGAAGGGAAGACGGGGCTGCTCCAGGATATTCGAAAGCAAGCGTGGGAATACAACTATTTTTATGCGGAAATTGGCTTTATAGAGTGGGTGGGATTGGAAGGTAGTACGGGGCGATGAGGGAGTCAGGGGTCAGGCCAGAGAGTTTAGAACAAGGCAAAGCTACCGTTAGGGAGTAGTTAAAGCCAGAGGTGGCTAAATCTTTTTTTGAAGGATTAAACGTATAAAGAAAAAAAAGATAAAAAAAAGAAAGGGTAATTCATAAAAGATTAAACGTTTATTTGCTATATAAGCAAGGGTTATGCGAGCTAAAGAAAAATAAAAACTGCTAGAAAAAATTTAATATAGCAAAAACTGAGCAAATCTCAGCTATATAAGCCATAGATAACCTTACTTAAATGATATAAAAAAAATAACTAAGTTTGGAACAAGGAATATGAAAGGAATAACCCTATAAAACCGCAGCTGAAACTGCTTGAAAATCTTGAGTATATAAGAAAAAATGCTTTATTTGCAGCAGAATTAAGATCAGAGAGCTTGAAACCCCAGAGAAACCCTAGTTAAACAATAAAGATATGATATATGTATGAAGCTGAAGGAAAAAGGCTAAAACTGCTAGGAAATCCCGATTATATAGTAAAATAAACTAAAGCTAAGCCTGAACTCAAGATCAAAAAAGATAAAAGATATAAAAAAATGTGTAGCTATAAGTAAAGTGAATAAAATAGATATATATAAATGATATATACAGCAGTGTCAGCCATCGAAACGGGCGAGGGGAGGGAACTGCAAGCTGCCAATACAAGGCGTCGTCCTGCAGCAGAGGCGTCCCTAGCAGGGGGGCGAAGAGAGCAGAGCAGGAGGGGGGGAGGTGACTAGGAAGTTGGTGTCGACGCACTCGGTGCCTCGTGACGCTGGGGATGCCTCGGCATGATTGTAACTTCGTTCTGGTCGTCGTCGTCGTCATAACGAGCGGGACGAAGGATGACGATGATGATGACGACGACGACGACGACGACGACGACGACAATGTCCTTTCACATTTGTCGCTCGCAAGCCCGAGACTGTCTATAGAGCGTAGAGCTCCCTAGCTACCCTAACTAACTACCTGCTGCTGCAGCAGCTACCCTCCGCTCCTGCTTCCTCCTCTCCTCCTCTTCTGCTCTCCTGCTGCGTCTGTCGGATGCGCCTCGTGGAGTGCCGAGCCAAAGGCAGCGCTAATTGTGTGTGTGTGTGTCTGTGTGTGTGTGCTTATAGAGGGACTGGGGCTTGTCTGCAACGCTGTCTGTCCTCCTATACCAGAGAGCAACCCAATCCAAAACCCAACCCAACCCAACCCAATCCAAACCCAACGCAACCCAAACTGCTGCCAATTTTTATGCGCTCCCTATTTTTATCCGAGTTACGTTTTCGTTCGGCTTTTCTTTCTTTCTTGCGCTCCCAAGCTGTCTCTCTCGTTTTCTCCTCTCTCTCTCTCCCTCTCTCTTGTATTTTATTTGCCTCCCTTCCCCATCTGCAATTCCCATTCAGCTGCTGCTTTATTTTATTTCATCTTCACTTTCGGGTTTCGTCTCCTGTTTTCTCTCTCTTTTTTTTCTGTCTTTCTTTCTATCTTTCTTTTTTTTACGACCGGCTGCTGTTTCTTTCTGGCGTGTATAGATTTCCAGGGGGGTAGGGAGTGCCCTGCTAGGGAGCTACCCGCCTGTGTGGGAGGAAAGGGAGAAGGAGGAGTCGTATATTTCGATTCAAGGATATTTCTCGATATGTGTGTGTAAAAGGCACAAAAAAAAAGGAACGCTAAAAATGCGCGCCAGATATGGTATGTACAGCGATTCCCTCTATATACAGACAGCTCTATATAGACAGACAGAGCGTGTGTGTGTGTGTGTGTGGCAAAAGAAAAGACAGGAAAAATGGCGAAAAGCTCTCAAGAGCTGCTGCTGCGTTCGAGGGGGCCGCTTTGAGTTGCTCTTCGACTTGCTGTGTGTGTGTGAGAGAGAGAGGGAGAGCGCTGCTGCCGCTGTTAGCTGAAATGAAAATCGAGCAGCAGCAGCGACGCAGCAGCAACAGCGCAAATTTCACTGCACATAAGTAAAAAGTAGAAAAAAACGTGATTTCTTTTGCAGGATTTGCTCGGAAAAGTGTAGTTGGCATTAATTCTTCTCTCTCTCTCTCTCTCTACACTACTTCTCCGTCTCTCTCTACCCTAGTTCTCCCTCTCTCTCTTCCCTGCCTAAAATCGCCACATTTAATCGACGCATTTGCCTGAAATTGATATGAACTTGACATGTCTACGATTATTTTGTATTTCCGTCAAGTTGGCCCAAGCTAAGCTAATAAAACTGATCAATAGAGGAGAGAGAAAGAGAGAGGGAGAGAGAGTGAGCGAGACAGAGACAGTCAGGGAAGTGTACATGCTTAATTTGAGTTTATTTGATTCGGTTTTTTTGTTGTTGTTGTTGTTGTTGTTCATCTCGGTGATCTTTGGGCTAAACATCCGGTAACAGACAATACGATGACTTAAATCATCAGCAGCCTCTCTCCCTCTCTCTCCCTCCCTCTCTCTCTCTCTCTCTCTTTCGTTAGTTACGACGCTGCTCAGATAATAATCATTAGTCTGATCAATTGCGCCAGCAGAGACGTGGGTTAAGAGGGAATTGAGGGGGGGACTACACTGAAAAAGTGTTGCGTTTAACTGGCAAATCAGTTGGATAGTTAGACCTCGGTGGAAGAGCGGACGTGGCGGCGGCAGGCGGAAGGCGACTTAATTGAATTCGATTTGTAGCGACTACGCTGGCGATGTAGAACAAACGGAAGTCCAAAATAAATTGAAAGCAATCCAAAGCCGGAGACGGAGCAGGAGACGGAGAATCGAGCTGTAGCTGAAGCCAAATCAAAGCAATCAACGCGATGAAAACAAAAGCAAACTGACGACTTTAGTGCGTTACAGCTACAGCTAGAGATACAGATACAGCTAAAGATACAGATACAGATACAGTCTGCAGATACAGATACAGTTGAAGATACAGACACAATTTTAATGCCCGCGTGGGTTGACGTCGCCGGCTCTGCCGCTTCCTGTCTTCATCATAAAAAATCAAAGTAATAATGCGTGTGTACTTGCGTTTGCCACTTTATAGATTTATTAGGAGACGAGCAGGGGGCAACAGCAACAAAAAAAAAAAAAAAAAAAAAAACCCAACACACACACACACACGCACAATTGCCCGAGCACATTGAGAGATTTTTATGCTCAACGGAAATTCAAATTAAAAACGATCCATGCCACAGGGTGTGGGGTAGGGGGACGATCTCCAACTAGGCTGCAGTGGCGTCCCTTCCAACAGGGGTCGCACTGCAAATGATGCGTTCGTCTCGGTTTTTTTTTTTAATTTGACTCGCAAATTTGCATAACTCGCTCGCGCTTCTCTTTTCCAAAGAAATCGAAGACTTAAAAAAAAAAAAAAAAAAAAAAACAGAAAAAAAAACAGAGAAGATGCGCGGGCGTGCATATAAATCAAAATGTGTACTTACACACACACACATACACACACGCTTTATGAATTATGTGACCTTCCTCTCCCTCTCTCCCTCGCACACACACGATCGGCAGCTCCAGCAACGACGCGACGTCAACTTCCTTTTGCTCAGGGGTTGCCGCAGCCTAATTAACGGCAACACATTGTGTTGCTGCTGCTGCTGTTGCTGCTGTTGCTGCTGTTGCTGCTGCTGATGTTGCTGCTGTTGTTGTGACACGTCACAGTCGCAACAAGCAGCAGCAGCAGCTTCACACGCCGTAGCTATTTTTGGATTCTTTTAAGGGGGGAGGAGAGTGCGGAAGTGCCTGCTCCAGCGTGTGAAAGGTGTGTGCGTAGGGTTCCCCTAACTATCGATAGGCAGATCGATAACAACAATCAAACACTGTGATAAATGTCTAGAAATTAGCCTAATAGCTTGCCCAAGCGACTATCCATCAGTTCGATAAGTTATCGATAACATTAGCAAACTACTCAATTAGTGTGCAGTCATTATCGACTATCGATAGCTTGATAAATAATCGATAACACACAGCAAACTATTGATTTAGTCTGCAGTCATAGCAGCCCAACAAATAGTCAATTATCGCCAATCGATAACTTCATTAATAATCGATAATACACAGCAAACTATTGATTTAGTTCGCAGGCATATCAGCCCAACAAATAGTCAATTATCGCTTATCGATAACTTTCCCTAGCTATCGATAACAAGCAGCAAATGTGTAGAAATGCTTTTATATAATTTTAAATAATGCTATCGCTTATCAATAGCAAGCCAAAACATATCGATAAATGTATATAAATCGTAACTTAAATTAATCGTTAGCTTACGTGCTCAAACAGCCCAACTTCTCTCTCATTCATTCATTCATTAAAGCGACACTTGACGTACCTGTGAAAGAAAGAGACAGAGATAGAAAATAGAGCATTAGTTGAGTAATCGATAAATGCTTAACCCATTGTTGCTTAATTTAACCCCTCAATTTTTTTTGTTCGCATATTTTGTGGCAAATTTTTTGCGGCTCGTGAGCGACGCGTGTCGCTGCCGCTGCCGCTGCCGCTGCCTCTGCCTGTGTGTGTGCGTTGGCATTTTTTGGGTTTGGCAAGCGAAATTAACCCTCTGTAGCCCCCCGCCGTCGTCGTCGAGCGTAAAAGGGGTTAACCAGATGCCGCTAGACTCTTTGCAACAATTTTAGAGAGCGGAGCGGAGGGGGGACAACTGACTTAAAGCTGGCCAACTGTTGCCGCAAAACAAACAGAGAAGGAGAGAGAGAGAAAGAGAGAGACAGGCAGACAGACAGGCAGCGTGTGGGCAGAGCAAAATGTTCTAATTAAAGTCGACGCTCAAATTGTGCCAAAAGGCTGCGGAAAAACTAACCTCAGACAACAAACAATAATGAAAACTCTTGGAAAAGCAGCAGCAGGGGGAGAGGGGAAGGGGGAGGGAGAGGGTAGTAAAACTAGCAAAGAAATTAAATTTAAAGAAAAGCAGGCAAAGCAGCGACGTCAACGACGCACACACACACACAGAGAGAGAGATAGAGAGAGAGAGTGAGAGAGGGAGAGAGAGAGCTAGCAAACCCTTAGAGCGCCCACGCTGGCAGGCTCTAACTCGCCCGCTTTCTCCCTACCTCTCTCTCTCTCTCTCTCTCTGCCTCTCTTTCGCCCTCTCTCTCTCTCTCTCGTCTTGTAGCAAAATTAGCAGCAAAAACTGCCTGCCAAAAAGCAAAAGGCGCCCAAAAACAGTGCAAAATATACACAAATACACGCACACTTAGACACGCTGTGTGTGCCACATATTTTTAAGCCACTCTCTCTCTCTCTCTCTCTCTCTCTTTCTCTCTCTCTCTAGACGTCTTTAACTTGACTCAAAAAGGCCCATGTCGTCCTTGAGCTTCAAAACATGGCTACAGTTATGTTTCTCTGGCTGTCTCAGTGTCGCTCTGCCTGTGTGTGTGTGTCGCTGTGTGTGTGTTGCTGTGTGTGTGTCGCTGTGTGTGTGTCTGCTTGGCTGTGTGTGCGTTAAGCAGCGCCAGCAACAGTTTAAAACGCGCTAAACACTTTTCGTAGCATACATTTTGGCTGCACACGCTGTTTGCCACTGTGCGTGTGTGCCTGTGTGTGTGCCAGTGTGTGTGTGTGTGCCTGTGTGTGTGTGCTGCATAGTTTAAAGCGCAGCCAGCAAGAAAGCACAACCCAACACACACACACACACACACACACACACACTTTTAATTACGCACGTTTTGCGGCGGCGAAACAAAAATCACAGCAGCAACATCTCTGCCTCTGTCGCTCTCCCTCTTTCCTTCTCTCTCTCTCTCTCACTTTGGCTTCCTCTCGCTCTCTGTCTTCTATCCACACTCCCTGCCTCTCGCTGTGCGTCTCAAAAAAGCCGCAAAACGCATGTGTTGCTGCTGCTGCACATGTCCTTGAAAGTTTTTGGCATAGTTTTTGGCAACAACAACAGCAGCAGCAAAAGCAGCAACAGCAGCAGCCAAAATGTTAATGTGCCTATCTCACTCACTCCCCTACTCTCTCTCCCTCTCTCTCTCTCCCCCTCTCCCTGTCTGCGCCGGGTTAATGACTCGCTGCAGCAGCAGCAGCTGACAGTCTGGCAACGCTCTGCAGCTCAAATTAAACACTTGAACCCTGCGCGCCGCCTCTGCCGCCTGACAGGCCACTTCAAGTGCGCCCCCCCCCCCCCTTCCCTGCCACGCCACTGTTTATATTTGCTACTTGTTGTTGTCTGGCAGCAATTCCTGGTAGTAAGCCAGGCCAACAGGCCAGGCTTATCAACGGCAACCGATCGCAGAGACCGCATGATATGACAGAAAATTATGACTTCATAATCGAGTAATGGGAAAATGCGCCCCCCTTAACCTCTCAACCCCTCATAAACCCCTACATAAATTCAATAGAAATTTTCGCTAGCTAGATAACTAGCCCAAAAACTAACACACACACACACTCGCACACACGCACAGTGGAACAAGCCAAAAATTGTAGGCAATTAAAAGTGCGCAAAGTTGCGGCTAAAAGCGAAGTTACACTGGCCAGGGGCGCAGTTAGCGGGGGGAGCAGGGTTGACCCCAAAACATTTTCAACATTATTTCATAATTAAGAGAGAGGAGTGTGTGGCAACCCTGCCCTGGGGTTGCACTATCAGCTCGCAATTATGATTAAAGCGTGAGCTTGAATCTCTGTCTGATAGATAGATTTAATGTGGCAATTAAACGTTTAATAACACTACGATGCCTGGCCAGTGTGTACACACGTCTCAATAGTTTCACCCTCCCCCCCCCCTCCCTTGCGTGGGGGTATTTCCCACTGTCAGAGCGAGGCAATTTAGAACTCTAGGGAATACAATGTGACACTGAATATGCCATCAGTCAGTTCACATTCCTGGCATACTCTCACTGCCCTCTGCTGCCCCCGCAGCCCTGTACTCCCCCATAGTTATATATACACTATTTAATCTTTATATATATATATATATATATGTATTTCTAATGGGGAATATAAATTAGCATGAAATTAGCAATAGAAAACGCAGGCGACATCGTTTTCTTTTCTTTTTTTTTTCTTCTTTTAATTTTCTCATTTTTCTTATAGCTTGGGGGGAGGATTAAGTGAAAAGACAATGAACACCCACACACGGGTTTCCGCATCGCAGCACTGATAGCAGGGTATATACATATAGCTATATAGAGGGTGATCTATGGTATCTATAGGTGGTATAGATCCCTCTGCTTTTACGACTACTTGACGTTCTTTTGTTCTGTGTGTCTCATGGCAGATTTTCAATATGTTTTTATTTTCGGCTAAAAACCGACAACAACAACAACAAAAATAAATAAATAAATAAATATATAGCAGATAGAAGAGGAAAGAGGGGGGAGGAGAAGGGGCAGTCGGCACACGAAATTTATGTGGTAAAATTTATTTTCTTGGTCGATCGAAATATTGTGAAATCAAAAAAACAAATAAATTAAAAGCCACACAATATATAAGTGTATCCACACACACACACACACACACACACATTAATAAATATATATATTATGCAGAGTGTGTGTGTGTGTGTGTGTGAGAAAAAGCCACACACACAATGGCAGCAATGCGCTCTAGTTCCCAGCGCAAGCGTTTCAAACACAATGGGGCACTGCCATCAAATTGTCCCCCCTTCCCTTCCCACTACCCGCCACTGCCCTGCTCCCCCTTCGTTCTGCTGCTGCTAACCGAAACTATGCCAAATTGATACCGCACTCTGCTGCAGAAGGCCAAGCAGCGCAGCGCAGCCCCAGCCCCAGCTGAGAACTTGGTTTCAAATTCAAAAATTCAAAAATTCGAAATTCAAATTCTATCGATGTTTGTGCTGCTTGCTTTGTGTGATATTTTTATCGAACTGTGGGATTGCCCCGAACACAACCGACTCGATCGTCTCGCACAAGTTCACTTTTTGTCACAGCTCCCTCCCCTCTAATCCCCCCTCCCCGCTCCTCTCTTGCACGTATATTTAGTACTATATAATACCTTTTAATTTAATATGCAGCTGACGTGCGCTCTATGAAGTGGCACTCGGTGTGATCGGTGCGATCGGACGATCGAGCGCGCAATCGAGCGATCCCCCGAACACAGAGATATTTCTCTCTCTTTTCCTCTCCCCCAGTTTCCACTCCCCTCCCCGCCCCAGCGTGCTGTGTGTTCTTTTGTCTCGAGCTCTTTTGCCTCTGTGTTCGAAAATAAAATAAAATAAATCGAAATGACAGATCATTAAAATTTACAACAACAAAAAAAAAACAGAAAAAAAAACCGAGAGCGAGACAGACAGCAGCAAAGTTGTGGACATTATTTCTTCCCCCCTCACACTGTCTCCCCTTGCAACCCTACCCCTGCTACCCTATCCCCACACCGAGTTATATTTGTCGTTGTCGATCAGTTTTTATGTCGTTCGATATGGCAGAAGCGAAAATTTTTATTAGCCCGACTGCCAGCCAGCCAGCCAGGGAGCCGTTTCCACAGTCGTTGTCTCACCCATTGCAGCAGGCACTGTATGCGGGGTCTGTCCCGCCCCTCCCCCTCCCGAATGGACGATGATGGCTGCCAAGCAAGTGCAGCAATGTCTACAGTATGCAAAAAACAAAAAAAACAGCGACGATCTGTGTGCGCACTGACTGCAATTGTCTGGTTTTTTTTTTTGGCTAGTGTAGAGTTGTTGTAGCTCGTGTAGAGTTGATTGCATGGGGTAGGGGGAGACTCAAAACTAGCAAATATGTAGAGGCGAGTGATTTTTCAGAGTTTGAGAGTTTGTAGAGTTTGGAGACTTTGTAGAGTTGCTGGAAAATGCAGCATGCGCCTGTTTAGGCAATTGAAAATGCACTGCTAGTGCAAGGGAAAACATTTTGATGGATTGGAGAGTTTGCAGACTTTGTAGAGTTGCTGGAAAACGTATATTTTGATATCTCAAGCCATTCAAAATGCTTTGCAAGTGCAGGGACAAGCATTATTAGGCGTTGTAGAGTTTGTAGACTTTGTAGAGATTTTCAAAAATATAGAATTTTGCTTTATGAGTAATTCTAACTGCGTTGCAGTTGTAATGACAATCATTTAGTGCCTTTTTTAGACTCTGTAGACTTGTGTAGATTTAGCTAACTGCTCAAAAAAACACATAAATTCAATTTTCTAGCTTACATTCTCTACACTTATGCGCATATGCGCATTTGCCGCCGGCTCTGGGGGGAATTGCTTGCTCCCCTTGCCATTCCCTCTCCTTCCTGCTTCTCTCCCACCCCCAACACGCGGCGAGCTCATAAATTAATAATGAAGGCGTTTTGAGAGCCGCAAATACCAAAAAACAAAAACACATTAAAGTTGTCCCAGTGTGCGAGCGAGAGAGGCGACGAAAAAAATGCATAATATTTACGCCTATAATTTTTTTTCTTCTCTTCTTTTTCTTTTTGTATTTTTTTTTTCTTTCTAATATTTTCAACAGCTGACAACAAAATTTAACACCGAAAAAACGCACTAAACAGCGCTGCGGATGTGTGTGTGTGTGTGTGTGTGGGGGTGTGAGAGTGGAGAGTGTGTGTGTGTGAGTGTGTATAATTGACACTCAATTATTTCAGGAGGGGGCATTACGCGCTGTCATTATCTGAGCTACTTAGCGGCGTTCAACTGCCACTTGTTGGAGACTGTGGAGGCAGCAGGGGCGCTGGCAAGGGGGGGGGGGGAGACGAACGCCCGCACACACCCGCAACCGACAAAAATTGAACTAGCTAATAATACAACAACAACAACAACAGCAGAAGCAGCAGAGGCACCACTTGAGCTACACACAAAAGATTTCCGCTGACAAAAAAACAAGACGAAACAACGACAAAAACAGAAATACACCAAAAAGGAAAGAGCACAAGCAGAGGCTGCGGAGAAGGGGGAAAATACAGAAGAAAAAAAAAAACCAAAGCAGACGAAGAAATCTTTCAGAAGCAGCAGCAAGAAAAATTGAAGCGCGATTGATCACATTGATCGCTCTGTGGCAGTTGTGTTGTCTGCCTCAGAGAGTCTTTAGTAAATGACAAGCATGTGCAGGGGCGGGGGCGAGCCGAGAGTGGCAGAGGGGGTGAGAGAAGGAGAGGAAGAGGAGGGAAGGGGGGCAGAGCAGCACAAGCGGTTTTCAAGTTGCCTCTCAAGTAGTCGCTGTCGCTGTAGCTGGCGCGATCTGTCGCTCATACACATCGCATACATCCATCCAGCCATCCATCCATCGCATGCAGCTGATCTATATAATAACTCATATATCTCTACACACACACACACACTGAGGCACGATCATTTTCGGGTGTACAAAATACCATTGAGGAAAACAAGAGCTTCGAGCGTCAAAGAACTTGTCGTCCATACTTCAAAAAGCAGCGTCAGCAAACTCATATGATGATGATCGTGATGATGATCGTGAGCGATCGCGATCGCGGGAAAAGCAGCTGTATGTATGTGTGTATGTGTGTGTGTGTGTGTGGAAAGCAAAGCGATCAGTTTGTTAGATTTCAATTTGATTTTGATTTTTGTGTGAGAACTTTTTCTGGCTGATCTTGCGTAGGCGTCGTATTTAGCGTATTTAACTAAAAAAAAAAAAAAAACTTGAAGTGATCGCAGTGATCGAGAGAGAGAGAGAGAGGGGAGAGCGACTGCAGTAATTCCAGGAAGACTTGAGTGATCGCCAGAGAAAGATGGAGAGAAAAGAAGTATAAGGATCATTAGATCAATAGCTAGTGATCTCTCGCTCTCGCTCTCTCTCCCTGCCTCTCTTGCGCTTTCCCTCTCTACAGCTTGCAAAAGATCACAAATGACAGCGGGAAGACTGACAAGAAGACTGAGAGGCGACTTCAGGCGAGTGTTGAATATGCTAAACTTGTTAAGCGAGAGAGAGAGAGAGAGGGAGAGTGTGTGTGTGAGAGAGAGAGAGAGAGGGAGAGCTGCCGCCAAATGCCGTACGGTAATAATTAAAAACATAAAAGGGGGAAAAATGCCACAACAAATGGGGGGAACGGGGAACTGGGAACGAGGAACGGTTAAGGGGAACGGGTAACGGCCACGAGGAGCGGGTACAGGCGTAAGGGAGCAGGCAGGCGGGAAGCGGGAAGCGTAAACGGGCAACGGGTACAAGCATCGGGATCGCGAGTGGGAATGGGATATGGAATCGGAATTGCTTCGGTTATGACGCTGGGAATGAGCACAGGGAGTTGCTAAACGAGCAGCAGTAGAGAGAGGGAGAGAGAGAGGGAGCGAGAGCGAGAGAGAGAGAGCGAGAGGGAGACAGCTCGAGTGTAGGCAGCGCATTTTGCCTACTTAATCATTGTCTGAGCGTCGACTGTGCGTGCAACATGCAGCAAGCGGCAACTGTTGCTGTTGCAGCGGCAGCAACTGTTGTTGTTGTTGCTGTTGTTGCTGCTGCATTGCTACTTGATTTGATTTACGCCTGCCAATGCTTTATGATTGAGTGGGGCGCACACACAGAGAGAGCGAGAGAGAGAGAGAGAGAGAGAGAGAGCGAGAACAGCACACATAAATATGTTTATATTTTACCCCCTACCTCCCCCCCCCTTGCCTACGCTCCTGTCCCCGGCTGTCAATGATCGCACAGCACATATGCCGCAGTTATATTTTAGATTTATTCAGTATTTTTTTTTTGTCGAGTATTTCGTATTTTTTTCAATTTTTTTTTTTTTTTTTTTTTATTTTTTACGTCTGTTGCCTTGCAATGGGCCGCAGCGATGATTTGCTTTGTAGCATGCAACGCGCGACGCAACGCAACGCAACGGCGACGGCGACGCGACGCGGACAGCGACATATCCCGCCGAATCCCTAGACGAGCGAAAAACTATCGAACCAGCTGTGTGTAAAGGGTGGCGCGTCGACAAAAAAAAAAAAAAATACACAAAAAAAATACCAGAAATAATACAGAAAAAAACAGAGAGAGAGAGAATGGGAATGGGTTGGGTAGAGGGGGGGAAATGAGAGATATAGACGCGCCTAATGGGCATAAAATAAAATTGTGCGCAGCTCATTGAATAAATCAAACTCATTTGCATACGGACTGATAAATTATATAGACACAGGCACAGGAACGGGTCCCGAGGCTGACAATTGACAGGGAGAGCGGGCAGGGGAGTAGGGGTAGGGGTAGCGAGAAATCGAGTATTACGAACCCTTTCAGAAATAAAAAAGATCAACCCCTTCTCTATATAAGCAGCCCCCTTTGGTCAGTCAGTCTGTTTGTGATGATTCTTAATTTTGGAAATGCAAAGAAATAGATACATATGGCAGCTCTCTATCTCTCTCTCTCTCTCTCTTTCTATTTCCCTCTAGAGATACTTTTTCCACTCGCCAAACAAGTTTCGCTGACAGATATGCATCAAAGAACGTAAAAATAAAAATAAAAAAAAAAAAAAAACTTGACACCTCTAGCTGATAAGCGCGCCACGCCCCCCGCACACACGCTACGCCTTCCATCCAGGTGTCCACACTGAGTGAGAGAGAGAGAGGGAGAGGGAGATTGCACAAGTCGTCGTGCATGCCCCAAATGTGTGATATATAGTATTATAATGTCAGCATTCATTTTTCTTCTTTTTTTTTTGGCTTACTTAGCGCAAAATGCGCTCAATGCCATCAGCCGAATCTATGAGCTCTACTTTGAAAAAGAAAATAAAAACCGAAGAAAAAAAACGGTTAAACGTCATTGAAATTTGCTGAAAATTGATATGCAACCAATTGGCATGATAAGCATGGGATTTCCTATGCGCAAGCAGATGGTAACCGTAAAATGACTATAAAAATCACTGAAAATTCATATATGCATTTTTCGATCTTCTTCGCTTGGCATATGCCAAGCGATCTGTCCAATTGATTTATGTTTATTCATTATAACCGACGCATAAATACTTAAATATATACTCAAAATATTACTCATGTTATATGGCTGCATCGAATGTTCCAATAACAAGAATATCGAACATTAAAATGCTTGTAGCGTTCTAGACCGCCGCAATGGCAACAAATTAAAGAAAACAAACAATAAAAAAGAGAAAGAAGAAAAAGAGAAGCAGAAGAGTGGGAGAGAGAGAGGGAGAGAGGGAGAGAGGGAGAAACCAATGCAAATCGCAACAAGCACTCAAAGTCAAAGCAAATTATTTTCTAAACTAATTTTCATGTCGTGCCAAAAATAATAAAAACAACAAATTCAAAGGGGGGCAGAGGCGTGGCTAGTGGGAGGAGGGGGCCGGCGGGGGCTTTGCATATAAAAATCAACACATTTTCGGTGCAAGAAATTTCCAAGCAAGAGGGAGAGAGAGAGAGCGAGAGAGGGAGACGCGCCACGTGGGCGTCTTCTATGCAATTGCAGAAGCGAGTGGAGAGTGTGGGAGAGTGTAGAGAAGACTCGGGCAGAAGAAAAGCCAACAACTTAATTAAAACATCAATAAAAAATTGTAAAAACACGACACAACGCAGGCGGCTGTAAAAATGTGTTCATGCAAAATTGAAAACCGAGAGAGGGGAGAGAGAGAGAGAGAGACTGAAAATAGCGAAAATTGCAATAACAAAAACAAAAACAAGCAGAAAAGTGGAGGCAGCGAAAGAAAAATAACCGCAATGGAATGCAGAAACAGACAGAGAGAGAGAGAGAGAGAGAGAGACAGAGCAGACAGACAGGCAGAGATATAGACAGACAGAGAGACAGACAGACCGACAGTGAGACAGAGATATTTGTGCACGGTGTTGCCTTAATGGCTGCAGAGAGATAATCCTTGATCCCCCTTGGATCCCCCCGCCCCTGCCTACCCCACCGCCTCCCCCCTGCAAGCATAGCAAGAGAGCTGCCAATAATGATGATTCCTTTTTAATGTGCGCTCCTCGGGCGTAGGTCATTACTCAACAAGCTTGCCCCCCTACCAAGGGGGAGGGGAGGAGCAGTGGCGGCGAAAAACGGGGGGGGGCAACTCTTGAAGACTGAAACTTTTGCATCGCGTATCGATCACAAATGTTGCCAATACGCAGCAAGGTTTGAAGAGGCTGAGTATTTTTTTTTTCTTCTTCTTTTTGAACCCAACTTCGAGTCCGAAAAAACTCATCATCATCAACTTGCTGCAGTGTGTTCTCTGTGTCTCTCCTCTCTCTCTCTTTTCCGCTCTCTTTTATCATGGTTCTTTCAAAAAGGGGCGTGTACAAAATGATATTTTATTCAATATCCTCTTGCTGCTGCAGCGCACAAACTCAAACGATTTGTCCTTTTCAGTCAGTTGAGGCTGGAAAAACTGTAGGAAATCAAATTGATGACGAAACAGAGACGGCAACAGCAAGAAAGAGAAAGAGAGAGAGAGGGAGAGAGAGGGGAAGGTACTGCCAAGCGAGCCCTGAAATTAAAAACTCATAAGATATCGACTGATATATTGAGCTGCACAAATTACTGACAACTGAAGATGAAAGACGGCAGCTAAAAAGATTTTCAAGACAGGTTTGCACACACACACACACCTGATACACACACACACACACACGCACACACACTGTGCATATAAAAAGACAATTAGTTGTTATTAAGTTGTAGCACAGACAAAAGGCAGCTGAAAATCTCCTTAACTCTTCCTTTTTTTTCCCTCTCTCCACGTTGATAATGCGAGTTTAAGTTGAGCTTTCTTTGGGGGGTATACTTTTTGAAGATCTTGTTTGTATATCAAAAAAAAAAAAAAACAATCGATCGTATATATATATATATTTACTATATTGACAGGGGGTGTTGTTTTTCACAATTAGCTCTATTAATAATTAATGCTCGGACCGGAAAAGCAATAACAGAAAAAATAGAAAAAAAACACTGTATAATGCTAATAATCATAATAATAAAAATTGATCAAGAGTCACACACAACTACACACACACACACCCGCACACACACTCACACACACAGTTCATGAACTCAATTTTTAATAATAATAATTCTGTTCGGTTTTGGTCTCCCTCTTCCTCTCTCTCCCGCTCCCTCTCTATTTCATTCGCTTTTTCAAATGATTTTTTATTTCACATTATTAGTAGAGCTTCCCCCCTCTTGACTAGCGCCCGCCCACGCCACTGTGTCTCTGCCCCCCCTACCCCTAACCCAGTTTAATTGTTCGATTTTCAGTTTTTTTTCTGTTTTTGTATCGTGGGGGCCTCTGCTCTATATAGATACCATTTCTGTCGTCGTCGTTATAGAGGCTGCGTGGTTTTAATTTCCGTGCTGACAAATTAATTTAATTATATTAACATATCTCTGAATGTCGATCGTCGAAGCGATTGACTCGCTCAGTTTCAGTTTCGGTTTCGGTTTTTTTTTTTTTTGTTTTTGGATTCGTTTTTCGTTTCGATTTTGTTGTCTCTCTCTCTCTCTCTCTCTCTCTGTCTCTGGCCTAGTGGGTGGTTTGCCTGATTCCCTCCCTGATTTTTAACCCTTGGGCTGACTCATTAGCCCTGCCGCCCTGCCGTAAATTGCACTTAAAACTCTAGAAATTATATATATATACACACGCCGCTGATCTCTATCGATGTGGCTGTAGCTGTATCTATAGCACGCACTGTATATTTGCATCTCGCACTGTCTATTTGTATCTGTATCTGTATCTGTATCTGGCTGCCTCGTGTATGCCATTGAGCTTAGAGACAACCCTTCGTCCTGTTCTACCCCCCCTGCCCCTGCCGAGGGCTGCTGCTCATTTTCGGGCATATGCAAATGTCAGGCAGGATTTTTCCTTGCTTGCAACCGCCATATTTGAATCCAGAAAAAAAAATAAAAAAATACAAAACTATCGAAACGCGCTGTCGATGTGTCGCTGGTGGTGGCAACCGGTTTCGATTTGATTAATGTCAAAAAAAGAAAAAAAAAATAAAGTAAATTCAAGCTTGTTTCTAGTATTTTTATCTCCCTCTCTCTCTCCTTCTTTCGATTTCAATGCACTTTCGGGCAATTAAAATCTTTTGTTGCTCTGTGGTTGCTTTAGAGATACCCTAAAAAAAAAAGACTGCGCAGAGCAAATCAGATCGAGCTAATACATAGCGCATTAGAGAGGGATAGAGAGCGGGTAGAGAGAGAGAGAACTAAATTTACAGGGTATTTGCGCCTCTTGTAGACAATTTTCAATCATTTTACTCAGCGCATTCAGCGAAAATCAATGAGCATATTTGCTTACTATGCTAACTACTGCTTTATTGCTTCTTCCTCTCCTCTTTCCCCTCTTATTTCTCCACTTCTTAGCCATGTTAATGGGTCAAGTTTATAGATTGCATTGCGACCGGGTTTCACTATGTTTTTTTCTCTCTCTCTCTCTCTCTCTCTCTCTCTGAACTTCTTAAGTTGCTTTGCAATCGAAAATACGGAAATGGATTCGGTGCCGTGGGCTAGTTCTATCGTAATATCTGGAGTATATAGTCGTAGTATATCATATATATATGCTTGAATTCTGTTAATCTGGCAATCTGCTGTGTCGAATTGGTGCCAATTTTAATGGCGCATGTACTTGACAGACCCCAAGACAGAAAAAAAGAAAAAAAAGAATAACCGAAAAAAAAAACCCAAATAAAACGAAATCAAGAAGTCAAAAAGTCGAACAATTTGGACAGCTGTCGTGGGCTTTTGTTTTCCCCCTCTCTCTCTCTCTCTCTCTCTCTGTCTCTCTCTGTCTCTCTCTGTCTCTCTCAGTCTGTTAATTATTTAATCAACTTCTATATTTGGCCTTACAAATTAATATGTTTAACTCGATTATTTGTTATTTATGATTACACAATTCTCTGTCTCGCGTCTCGAATTTATTGGCCAGATTTTCTAGCTATTTTTGGGCATACACTACACTACACTACAATACACTACACTACACGATATTGCTGATAAGAAAGCAGATGAGATCACTTCACGTCACTTGGGCGCGATTGAACTGTGATGAAGATGAATCCCCAAACAATTTGCTCAACTTACTTGCCTTTTTTTTTAATACTTTATTTTTATTATTCTCTTTCTTTTTTTAGCTTTTCTTCTTTTTTTCTTTGTTTCTCTCTTTGCTCAGCTTGCCTGCCATTAATAACAAATCAAATGCTCGTTAAGCGTGCGCATCGCTCCAAAAATTCTGCGAATCGATGAGCAACAAGAGGAAGATAAGTAAAAAGTAAAGAGAAGAAAAAAAAAAACAAAACAAAATAAGAAGCTACAAAATCATTTTGTATACTCTACTAGTATTAGGTATGGTTAACAAATTGGCAGGAGATGGAGATAGAGAAAGAAATAGAGAAAGAGAGCGCAGCAAAGTGAAAAAGAGTGAAGAGAGATAAAGAGAGAGAGATCAATTGTTTAGCACTTTGGAGTTTCTTCTGCTGTGTGAGAGTAATCCATAGTCCACATTAGCTAAACAACCTATTCTTCATCCAGCCTCCAAGCGGGGGGCGTGGCCGTAAATCGGCCAGTTTTATTGATTGCTTCGCTCGGCCTGCACTTTGCACTAATTGCGCTCCCTCTCTCCCACTCTCTCTCTCTTTCTTAAGATCCCCATAGATGCTTAATCTATGATCTGCAGATCGAGCAGACAGACAGGCAGAACGAGAGACAGACAGACAGACAGACAGACAGGCAGACAGACCGAGAGACAGACAGACAGACAGACATGCAAAAATATTTGCATTTGTATTGAATTTCATGCAAGCATGCAAAAAATTGCCGACGGCAAAACGAAGGAAAAACAGCGCCAAGTGAATAGTTTGTGAGTGCAGCGAGTGAATAGTGAGTGAGTGTTTGTGTGAGTTGACTGAATGATGATATGCTTATGTGACTTCTCCAAACTACAATATAGAAAACTGTAAAACTGTGAAAAATCAATTGCAAATTTTCCATTTTCTGCGAATTTTCCTACTCTTCTGCGAAACAAGCAGGCAGAGGCGTAGCTAAAGGGGTTGAGAGGGGGGACAGACAGAGACACAAACTCCAATTAATTTGCCATCCCTGCACAGTTATAGATAGATGCCATATATAGTATGTATATATATATACATATCTGTCTAGTCTGGAGCGAATTGTGGCTTCTTTTTTTTTTTTTTTTTTTTGGCTTGCAGCCAGAATTGTCGTCTGTCTGGCAGCACTGGCAGCGCAGAGAGATGATTATGAGAGCAGCAGGCAGGCAACGCTGCTCTGCACTTTCCACTGAAGTTGACTGTCTGTCTAGCTCCCACTCTCTCTCTCTCTCGCTCTCCCTCTCGCTCTCTAGAGATCGCAGCGACTTGTTGCCCCCACGCCTCATGTCTTGCGGGGGGGATTTTCTCAAAAACAATTTGCGCGCAATTCAAGCCGAAAATCGCTCGACTATTTCTATTTCTATTGTTGTTGTTTTTGTTGTTGTTGTTGCTGTTACATTTTGTAAACAAATTTTCAGAAATCAATAAAAAAAAAACAATTGGCACAGACACGCAAACACAATTAGTTGCAATTCCAGCAACAACTTCATATATGCATCGCATATCATTTTCATATTTCTCTTGTTTGTTTTCAGCTAAGTGTGGGAGTTTTTTTTTCTTATTTCGCTTCTTTAGCTGGGAAACTTTGGCGTATTTATGTCACTTGCATTTAGGGGAATTTCCTGTTTATTGGAAAATCCCAAATTGCGATTAGAGTATATTGATATTTAATTCAATTTATATGCAAGTCTAAGCAATTTCCTAGAGAGAACTGAGTTGATTCTCATTTAAAATCAGTCAATTTTTAGTTTTTTAAAAAACCGCTAAAATTTTCAAGGAATTTTGTTGAAATTCCTAAAATCTTTTATATTTTGTATGAAATAAAGAAAACTTTTAGTATTTGCTTTGATTTCCTGTTTAAACTAGCGAGAAAGAGAGAAAGAGAGAGAGAGAGAGAGATCTGCCCTGCCTTATCGCAATTGAAATTCTACAACAATAGCGTAATAATAGTAATCTATCAATTATATTATATATTACACGACTATTGTAAAGCAATAAAATTGTGCTATGCAAAGCGTTCTATGACTGCGTTGTATGATTATTTTGTTATATCTTGCCCAAGTAATGCTATCTATAGGGAGTAAACACTTTAAAATCTTTACTAAATTCAGTTCTACCCAAAATTTTGCACACTAATTGCAACACTTGGCAACACTGCAAAAGCCGGCAATGTTTTTATTTCGCTTTTTTCTTTTTTTTTTAGGTCGTTTTTCGGTCGTTTTTAGGTCGTTTCGCTTGGTTTGTTTGTTTTTTTTTTGTTTTCGATTTTCGCGACTCTCGCTGATTGGTTGAAACGCGCGATTGGTTTGCTTCGATTGGTTCTCGATTGATATTCGATGGGTTCGATTGGTTCGATTGGTAATCGTATTGTGTGATTATAGGGTTGCCTTACCTGTTGCCAAAATTGTGCCAATAAATAAATTTGCTCCTTTTTGAAAAACCAATCGTTGATTGATTGAACAGCCGTCAGATCCATATCGGCTGTCCCAGCGGCTTGTGGCAATGTTGGCTGCATTCGTGGGCTGTCTACGCTGGAGTTGGCTTTAGATGCTGCTCCTCTTCGCTCTCTCTCTCTCTCCTTCACTCTTTGTAGCGATCTTCTTCTGTTGTGCGTTGCGTTTTGTTGTTATCGCGGCGTCTGTTGCGCCGTTGCGGGCGGAGGCATTGAAAAAGCCGCTAAAAAACAGTTAAGGCGCCTCCTCTGCTTTTCCTGCTCTCCTGCTGCTGGTTACACACACACACACACACAAACACACACTGTCACAGTGGGCCACACGTGCACGCACTTTTTTTTGGCTTTTTATTTAGCCTTTTTCTCTTGTTATTTTTGCCTTTGTTTTTATTTTTTGTATTTGTATTTTCTTTTTATTTTCAATTTGTTTTTATGTTTGTTTGCATTTGTTTTGTTGTTGTTTATTTCTGCTTCTTCTTCTTCTTCTGTTTTATTTCTTTACGTGCTCAAAAAAATTCATGCAATTTTGCTAATGCTGTCGCCAATTTGTTGTTGTTGCTGTTGTTGTTGTTGGTTGCTAGTTGCTTGTAATTTGTTGCTGCTGTTGTTGTTGTATTTTTGGCTTATCACACACACACTGCTTGCACACACTGTCGTCACACACACGCACACTCAACTCAGCAACGATCTAAACACACAAATGGCGCCTGTTTGTTGCTGATGTTGCTGCTGCTGCTGTTGATGTTGCTGATGTTGCTGCTGTTGCTGTTGCTGCTGCAGTGGCAACAATTGCGACGGCATTGAAATTTGTTGCCATTTGCCGGGAAAAGTCTGGAGACTCCTCTTTATTATTGTTGTTGTTGTTGTTGTTGTTGCACTAGTTGTTGATGCTGCTGCTGCAGGTGTTGCTGCTGTTGCTGCTGTTACACTTTGACACACGCGACACAATTTTCATTTATCAAATTTTCTTCTTGATTCTTTACGAATTTCCATTTGTTTTCATTTCTTTTTTTTTTGTTGTTTTCGTTTTGTTTTCGTTTTGATTTGACAAAAAAAAATAGAGCAAAAAAATGTGTAAACAACTGAGTGCGTGTGAGAGAGATACAAAAAAAAAACAGTTCGATTTGCGCCTGTTTATCAATTAAGTTACGTTTTTTAATTTATTTTATTTATATTTTATTTGTATTTTTTATTGTTGTGTTGTTGCTGCTGCTGCTTGGGACTGTTTCGCGTACGCGCGACTCCACTGTGCCGTCGACTGTGGAGACGGAGACAGTTCTGAGAGTTACAACTGTAAACGGCAAACTGTAAACAGAGAGTCAACAGTCAGTCAATCTCGCAGTCGCTGCTGTTGCTGTCGCAGTCGCAGTCACAGTCGCTGTCACACACACACACAACACACACTCACTCTCGGCTCGAACACTGGCGGCGGCACACACAGGCGACGTTGCCAGTCACGACTTCTGTTGATGACTAAACAACATTGAACAAGTCGCAGCGTCGACAACCCCGAAAAAATTCAAACACACACACACACATGCACGACGCGACAGCGACGCATCGGGACACGTTCGTTCGCTCGCTTGGGTTCGCAGTTCGGTTCGCTGTTCGGTTCGGTGTTCGGTGTTCGTTTTGTCGGTTCGTGTGTCGTTTGTTCGTGTTGCGTAGCGAACCGAACGTACGAGCGCCACTGAATGCACTCCAGAGAGAGAGAGAGCGAGCGAGCGCAAGAGAGCGCGCGCGTGTTAGTTAGTTGGGCAGAGATAGCGCCATTGAGCGGCATATGTAGAGCGACAGAGCGAGAGCGTGTTGTGCCTGCCTGCCGCCTGCCTGTGTGTGTGTGTGTAAGCATGGAGAGAGCGCAGCACGCGAGAGAGTCACTCAATTTAGTGACGCTGCCTGGTGTGCAATGCTTTTGATTCTTCAATAGGTTTTTGATATTTCGTTTGTTTTGCTTTTCGGGGCTGAGCATTTACTCTGCGCCGTCGCCACTCTCGCACACACACACACACACACACGCACGCATGCACGAACATGAGCGCGTTTCTGTTCTGTTTACTTTTTGCTTGCGTTTTTTTTTTTTTTCTCGTTTCTCGTGATTTTTCTGCTCTCGCCTTGTCTTCCTCTGCTGTCGCTGCTGCCGCTGCTAGCGCTGCTGCTGATAACTGTCAGTTGCATGTATTGAAATTCATTCATTCATTCTCGCTCTCGCTCGCTCGCTGCGCTGCCGCTGCGGCTTGGCATTCAATTTGTGTAGCGACGTCGCTGCCGCTGCCGCTGCTCGTGTCGCCTTTTTTCTGATTGGGAAAAACTTATAGGAAAAAGGAAAATGCGCGCGTGTGTGTGTGTGTGTGTGTGTTGCGCTCTCACACACATTTGACTCGTCTAGTTTTTTGTTGATTGAGCCGCAGATTGAGTGGGAAAGAGAGAGAGAGCGCTAGAGCGAGAGAGCGTGTGAGAGGGGAAGCATTCTTTGCCGGCTTTGAGATTATTTCGCTTCTTTCTGCTTCTTCTTCTTCTTCTGCTTATTCGTTTTCTTCTTGTTTATGAATTAAATTGCAGTCGCTTCTTCTCTCTCTCTCTCTCCCTCTCCCTCTCACGCTGCTTTTGTTGTTCTTGTTATTATTTATTTGTTGTTGGCAGTGGCGTAGGGAAAGGGGGGAGTGGGTACAGTGGGCTAGCACAGTGGGGTGTGGGTGTAATGTGGACTTCCTTGCGGATTTCGTTGTTGTAGCTCAAATTATTATTGTGTCTGGCTACGCGAGTGTGTGTGTGTGTGTGTGTGTGTGTAGGTGTGTGTGAGGGACTTTTTTTCTTTCCCTGTGTGTGTGCCTCAAGTAGCTTGCCAAAGGTCAAGCTGCTGCTGCTGGTCGTGTGTGTGGGGGAGGGCTAACGAGGGGGCGGTCCCAGCCCCCTCCACAGGTAATAGAGAGAGAGAGAGAGGTAGAGAACCGCAGAATGTGCAAGGGCGGCGTTGCGTGGGGGGCAGAACAGTGACAGGGACATGTACAGGGGCGTGGGCGGGGGCAAAGGTCAGTAACGAACTTAAGATTACGTTTAAGGAATTTGCCATAGCGAAATTACCAAAGCAGCAGCCAAAGAGAAAGATGGAGGAAAAGAAAAGGAAGAAGATGGTAAAGAAGTAGAAAAAGAGGAAGGAAGAAGCTGAAACAGAATAAGTCATAAGCTGCGCTTTAAAACAAAAATAAGTGGAATTTATTGCATGAAAACACAATAATTTGACAATTTTTTAAATATTACTAAAAAATATGTCAAATTATTGGTTTTAAATTTGCTAGAAATGTAAAAATCAATAAGATAAGATGAACAATATAAATAACTTCATCAATTTTGTATTTTTTTTTTTTTCATTATAAACATTTTTCATACAAATTTTCGAGTTTTTCTGCTTTAAATAATATTTCTTTTTAACATATTATTGAATAATTTAGCCAGGAATTATGTTAAATTCAAATTACTTGATACATTTTATATATTTCATTATAATAAAAATTTTTTTTATGATATTTACATATTAATTGATAAACTTCATAAATTTCTTAGTTCATTTATCTTATATTTTTTCTGATATCTAATAATATTTACTAGATTACATACTTGTTAGATTCTTTTGATAAATGATAATGAATTTTATTGTAATAAAATACACAAATATTATATCATAATTAAATTAAATATATTATAATATTATGAATCTTTTCTAAACTCATATTAAGCAAAATAAATACTATAAATTGATAGAATTCACATGATATTTATATTTTAAAGTAACTTCCATTTTTCAGCAGTTTTTTCCCTTGCCAGCAATTGAATTTCCCCTAGAATTTTCCCAGTCCCCCCTTTTGCCGTTTTTCCAACGAATGCAAATTTACTTTCAAGTTGTAATTTTTTTTTTTTTTTTTTTGATTTAAAACTCATATTTTTGCAGATTTAAAGCGAGCAGGCAGCGCCGCCCCCTTCGACTCAGCGCGCCTCAACCCTACGGCCCCAAGCTACACCCCTGTACTACCCCCTCCCCCCTGACAGCGATGCTGTGCTCTGCAATTTGCTTAAGTCTCTCGAAACGAACGCGGCGGCGGCGGCGGAGGTGGCAGCGTCGCTGCTCGCTGCGACTTTGCTGCACATAAAGAAAAAGTTCAAATTGTATCGAAGCTCCAAGTGCAGTGGCAGCGGCAGCAGTGGCAGCAGCAGCGCAGCAGCCGAACAGCAACCTTAACCCAGCGTTCAATGGGCGTGCGATGCTGCTGAGGAGGGTGGTGGGGGCAGGGAGAGCGCGCACCTAATGCAAAGCAGAGGAGAGCAGCAGCAGCAGCGGCAGCAGCCGCGTTGCAGCAGCATGCGAGAGACGCCTCGTGCATTGGCACTGAAGCCGAAGGGCCGTGTGGGCAGCAGCAGCAGCCGCAGCAGCTGAGCTGAGCGAGAGAAAAATGCAAAGAGAGAGAGCGGGAGCAGCAGCGCCACCTACACGATGCCTTCGGTAGCTGGTCGTGCTGTGGCGTTGGCAGCGCTGCCACTACCGCTGCCACTGCCGCTGCCGAAACTCATTTCATTTCATTTCATTGCAGTTAGATTTTTTTCTTCTCTTCTTCTTGTGCTTCGCAGCCAACCATTTCTTTTGCAGTTGCCCATGTGTGCACGCACACACACACGCTCACATGAGTGCCAGTGTCTCTCTGTGTCTGTGTGTGTGTGTGTGGAGAGCAGGCGCGAAGCTCGCTTTCTTTCGTTCTTTCGTTCTTTCGTTCCTTCTCATTTGTGCACATGCGAGTCAAACGGCTGATTGACAATCGATGGATGAATGGTCGCCCGCCTCGCTCGCTCGGTCGGTCCGTCGTTTCGGTCGTGCCGGTCGGCTCTGTCGTTCGGCTTCGTCTGACTTCGGCTCGCGCTGAGCTCGCCTTGAGCCGAGCCGAGTCAAGCCGAGCTGAGCCATAGCTGGGGCTGGGGCTGGGCCAGAGCTCGCCTTGCGCTGCAGCCGGACTGACGTCGCTGCTGCTGCTAGTGCTGCCACTGCTGCCACTGCTGCTGCTGCTGCTGCAAGCGGCAAACAAAACAAACAAGTGTTTGTTACAGCAGCAAGCAAAAGCACTCAAGAGGCAATGCCACTCAATGGGTTTGAGTGCTTCTCGCTCGCTTGCTCGCAACGCGCGTTTGAGTTGCAGTTGCAATCGAGCGCAGGGGTGTCTCTGCATCATGTTCGAAATGGGTTCGCGTTTTTTTTCGAACTCGTTCAAATTGAGTGTGAATTCACAGAGCGGAGTCTGTTGAGGGATTTTATTTCTTTTTGTTTAAAAAATATACATATATGAAAATATATTTTTAAATTTAAAATTCTTTAAATATATATTTTCTATATTATATATCTATTATCATCACATATTATAATATATCAATAGGCGAATTTAACAACTAGTTTCTATAAAAAACAGTTATGTTTTATCTTTTTGAATATATTAAGGTTGATTTTAAAAAATGAGCATCATATATTAATGATATATCATTAATATGAATAATTTGGGTTGTTTTAAAAATTTTGAGCAGTAAAGTTATATTAAATTCTTTCTTGAATTTTTTCCTAATGCACAAATGCGTATTACAAGTACAATCGATTATAACAACGATAAGCTCAGCCTGATCTCAAGAAACTCATCAAATTTTTTATATAACACAATTTTAAGTGTTTTATTATATATTTCTGTTTATTTCTTACTCACGGTTCATTTTCGGCGCCACAAAATGAGAATAAGAATTCAAATATCGAAATTCCTTTAGTACCGATTAGATTGAACTGTGAATTTCGATTGATTTGACATTGACAAATTAGGCTGTGGTATCTATTTCCCTCTGGAACTAATGGAAAAGTAGGCCTGCGCTTCAATCGAGTTTCAATAAGTTCAATAGGTTTTTTCATATAAGAAATAATATAAATAAAAGAAATATCAAATAAAATAGGTAGAATATTATATTAATATATGAAAAAGTTAAAAGATTAATAGAAAAAATAAAGAAACCTAATAATTTAATAAGAAGAAATAAATATAGAAACAAATAAACATATAAAAATAAATAAATATAAATAAAAATAATAAAATAGATATGTAAAAAACTAAATAAATAAATATAATAATAATAAAAATATGAACAATTAAATAGAAAAATAAATAAAAAGCAATAAAAATACCAAAACCACTCATTAAGTCCAAGAAAAGTGCTGCCCCCTCATTGAAATTGTCGAAATTGCAAGCCACAAGCCACAAAACGAATGAGAAAAACTCACTCAATCTGTGGGTGGGAGATGTGACTCAACAAAAAAAAGCTACGCTCTCGCACACACACGTTCGACACGAATGCCGCTCAATTTTCGATAATTCACATAATAAAAACCGAAGCACACACACACACACACGCATACACACACACAGCGACGCAGGCAAGTGTCACACAGCAGCGACGTCGACTGCGACAGCGGCAGCATCAGGAAAAAAGCAGTAAAAAAAAGAAATATATATACGATTTAAGCCCCGCCCCATTTTATTGGTGAGCCAAAGCAGACGACGACGACGACGACGTCAATGGACACACGTGTGTGAGACATGTGTGTGTGTGTGTGCGTGTGTCTCTCTGTTGTGTGCGCAGCGCAGGTAGCTGCGGGCAGCGGCAGCAGCGACAGCGACAGCGCCAACATCATTCATCGAACGAAGACAACGACAACGGCAACGACGACGACGACGCAGCATCGCTCAGCTGCTGCTGCTGCTGCCGCCGCCGTTGCTGTTGTTGTAATAAGTTAAGAAAGGAAAAAAGCAGCGCGGCGACAGCATTTTATTTGATGGCAGTCAGGCAGCTCTCGCTCGCTTGCTCGCTCGCACGCTCGCACCAAACGCCATTGAATTGAGCTTAAGTTGGCGTCGCTGCTGTCGCTTTGTCTCTGCGTGCGTCTCTCCGACTGCGACGCCACTGCTGCATGTGTGTGTGTGCGTTTTTTTCAACAGCTTTTGGCTTTGATTTCTTTTGCCATCAAGCATGTTTTTTTTTTGTCGTTGTGTGTGTGTGTGTGCTTGCCTGCTCTCTCTCTCCACCGCGCTCTCCGCGCTGCGCACGCGCTCAGCGAGTGAGGCAAAAGACGGCGACAGCGACTGAGACTGAGACCGGGAGTGAGACTGAGACTGAGACCGGGACTGAGACTGAGACTCGGACCGAGACTGAGACTGAGACCTGAAGCTGCGGCTGAGCGTGCGTTGAGCTCGTTTGTTGCCCATTGAGTGCGGCGCTTGATTTTTGCTGAGTTTTTTTTGTGTGTTTTTTTTTGTATTTTTTCGCCTGCTGCTGCTGGCTGCTTGCATAGGTGTAAAAGAGCGCGCGCTATGCAGGTGCCGATGCGTAGTCGTCGTCGTTGTCGCTGTCGCCTCTGCCACGTTCGCTGCTTGCTGCTCTCGCTGCTGCTACTGCCTGTGGCTTCTTATTGTTGTTGTTGCTGCCTTTGATTGAAATTATGATTTTTTATTATTAGTTGCGTGTGCGTGTGAGTGAGTGAGTGAGTGAGAGACACGACTTGTATGCGTGTGTGCATGTGTGTGTGTGTGTGTGCGAGAGTGTTGGCCTAACTGTTAAAGTGTCATATTAGTGTTGTTTTTTGGTTGGTTGATTCGATGGCGACGCCGCTGGCTTTGGCATTGTGTGCGTGTGTGTGTGTGTGTGCGTGTGCGTGTCTGTGCATGCCGCAAATTGATTTGATTTGTGTGTGGCATTTTTGCGCTGCTTGATGAGGCGGCAACAACAACAACAACAACAACAACAACAACAACAACAACAACAACAGCAACAACAATTAACAATTACCATCAACGGGTTGGTAATTAAGTTATAACTATGCAACTTTTGAGTTATTTCAATAGCCACACACAGACACACACACACACACACACACTCGCAAAATACCCTATCGATCTCTGCGCATCTCTCTCTCTCTCTCTCTCTATACGCTTATTGAGCGTGACTTTCAAGGCATTTTGGAGCGATTTTTGATTTAATTTTTATTTGCTTATTAGATGAGAAAATTGTATAGAAATTGTAATTTGTTTATTTTTTGCAGTATATTAACAGTTTTTCAGTATTATTATAATATTTTTCAGCATTTGTTTAGTATATGTATATCAGTATTTGTATAATATTTTGTAGTACATATGTACATATGTAGTATAATCTTTTTCAATATAATTGCAATGCTTGGAGTATTT
The DNA here is from genome assembly GCA_018901885.1 of Zaprionus kolodkinae. Taxonomy (NCBI): domain Eukaryota; kingdom Metazoa; phylum Arthropoda; class Insecta; order Diptera; family Drosophilidae; genus Zaprionus; species Zaprionus kolodkinae. Next base: position 26,082,209 of record JAEIFM010000181.1, read on the forward strand.
TTTTAGTATTTGTAGTAATTTGACAGTATTTTGAAGTATTACTGAATATATGCAGTATACATATTTGTAGTATATTTGCAATACTTTGTATTACTTGCAAAATTGCTTGTAAAATTTTTTAAGAATTGTAGTATTTGCTATTATTATTTTTTAGTTATTGGGTATAGTATAGCTTGTAGTATTATTTAATCTATTGCCTGTATTTTAAAGTATTTATCCATAATTGAAGTATAATTGAAGAAGTGTATTTGCAGTATATTTGCAGTATTTAGCAGTTTTTTTCAGTAATTTT